>JANHZU010005325.1:59043-71161 GCA_032468055.1 Acrochordus granulatus | reverse complement strand
TCCTGACATGGCTGACTTTCTAGACAAAACAGAAATCTTGTGGAGGGCTTCTAATTTTAATGCAGAGCCATCAATGCGTTAGCTGACATTGAGATATTGTTTTATGGTTTCACTTTTCTATAAACCAGGCAGCAAAGCAAAGACCACTTGGAAATGCACAGATCCCATGGTACCTATCCTTGTTAAATTCATTCTGTTTACCAAGTCCCCTTCTTGTGTCACACTATTTATCCTCTCCTTGGCAGTAAAGAAATAGAGGAACCATATTTTTTAAGGAATTGTTTGTACATAGCTTCTCTCCCAAAACACCAAAAATGCTCTTAAGTTTTCTATTTGGCTTTGGTAATATTTGGGGGCGGGCGTTAGCAGTTGCTCCTTCTAACTGCATCTCCTTCACAGATTGATTCTTTGAAATTTACTAGTAATTTCTCCAATTATGGGACAGAGGCATACAGAAAAAAATAAAAATTTGACGCTTTGAAATGTTCAGAAATCTCCCTGTACACAGTGATTCTTCCCACCTTACAACTGCATCCTGTAAGACTTTGCCAAGACAAAATACTACCTATTTTCTCAAATGTGTCATGCTATTTACCCTTCTAGATAAGAAAGGGGAGAGAGAAAGACAAAGGTTAATTAGTCTTAAGAAAACACGTTCAACAAGATAGCCAGCATACCTTGAATTCTTTCTTCTTTCACATGCAGACTAAAAGTCCATATGAAGAGGAAAAAAATACTACACCAGTTTTAGGGAAGAACAGCATTGTCTTAGCTCTGCTGAAGGATTTCGTTTCAATTCAAGCGAAGGGAATTAAATGTTACTCATAGGAGTCTCCATTATTTCAGCACTTCCTCTTGCTGGGTTGAGAAATATCACGGGGTAGCAGTTTTAGAGAAGACTTCAGGGATCACCTCCAAAGCCTTTGCAGTCTGAAAATGGCCTTGGGGAACTCAGTTTGTGCACCTTAAGGTAAAATGTTCAGCTACCCGTTGCACACAAAATACACTTCTAGTATCAAAGGCTGCCCACTGATTTGAGCTAGGCGGCTATAGAGTTTGAATAAATAAAATACACGCAGAGGTATCCCTGGCGCCCCAGTTTCCTGCGGGCTGCTCTCCTTTCATTGCTCTACAGCCTGCCTTAGCCTTTGGATTGCTCCCTGCTGCAAATCCAGTCTTGCCTACCTTTCGCATTGTACTGGCCACCCCAGTTCTCTCCTTGGTCCTTCTTGCCCATTGATCTGCAGCCATTTCTCAGGCTCCCTCCCACCGAATGGCAACAGCAGAGGTAGAACTGAAAGTAAAGCAAAGGAAAGGTTGGCTTGCAACTGCTGCCACATCTCCTCTTGCAGAGTCCTAGGTGCTCTCTGATTGTTTTTCTGCAGACATTTCGTTACCAAACTAAGTAACATCATCAGCAGTGAAGATTTTACCTAATTTGGTAATGAAGCATCTGCAGAAAAACAAGCTCAGAGAGCACCTAGGATCTACAAGCATTTTCTTCTGTTGATGTCTACTGTTATGGGTACTCAGAAACTTTCTGGGAGTGAAAGGAGCAGGCTATGAAAGCAAGGAGATTGCTTGATCGATCGCACATTCAGATCAATCATCTATGGTCAAGACCACTTCCTCAGCGTAGGGGATCACATCAATTGCTAACACTGCTTCTTTTAGGAACATTTCTTTGGCTGCTGAATGCCTCAGTCCAACAGTTATCATACTTCAGACACATTAGGTGAAGAGAGAAGAGGATAACCAGGAGCTAGGTGGGCAGACTCAAGTTATGGAGGCGATGGGTGCACTTTTGGAAGACCTGAAGCGTCAAGTTAGGGGCAAGTCATCATGGAAGAAAATCTCTCCACGCAGTTGCTAAGAATCATCACCAATTTCATAGCACATGATCAATCATTCATTTTGATCTTTGATTTCAGATGTTTGACAATATTTATTAGAAATATGTGATGGCCACTGGGATTGGATAGGTGACTTGAAACGCCACTTAGCATTTAACACATCTGGCATTTCTCTCCTATTGTGACTTTATATCCCTCCTCCAAGAGACTATAAACAAGAACCATCTCCAAAGCTTGCTTATTTAGCAGCCCAACTGCAAATAATTACATTTCTTTTTAAAGGTGGCAGCAACTAGGTCTCCTCGAGCTGGGCTTAAAAGCTTTCCTTTTACTGTAAGCTAGACTATCAAAAAATAATTCCAGAATCAATCAATCAATTGATCAATCCTGCCTCTTTATTAAAGGTAAAGGTTTCCCCTACCAATTATGTCTGACTCTAGGGGTGGTGCTCATCTCCATTTCATAGCTAAAAAGCCAGCATTGTCTGAAGATGCTTCCATGGTCTTATGGCTAGCATCACTATATGCCAAGGTGCACAGATGCTGTTACCTACCCAGCATATAGGCAGTACCTATTTTCTACTTGCGTTTTCACATGCCTTTGAACTGTTAGGTTGGCAGGAGCTGGGGCAAATAAGAGGAGTTCATCCCATTATGTGGCACCTGGGTCTCAAACTGAGACTGCCGATCTTCCGGCTGACAAGTCCAGCATCTTAACCACTCAGCCACCACACCCTTTTACTACTATTAATAATACTTGTACTACTACTACTAGGAAAACTGCATGGACATGTCCAACAAATGACCAGAAACTGAAACCAACTCAAAACAGAGTTCACTGATTTACAAAATTTTTGAAAAAACTAACATAAACCAGACCAGATAAATACATCCAAGAGATTTTGAGCGTACAAAAATGTTACATTATTTTACTCAGAAATAAGTCAGATTTTATTTGATTTAGCCATGCTTTACTGAAAAATCCCAGAAAGTGAAAAGCAATCAAACCACATTATAGCATGTCATATTTGGCAAAGTCATCATGTTGGCCTGTAACCCAAGACAGGGGTGGAAGAGAACCTAAGTCAAGAGCAGACCTGCAGCTTGGGGAAAGGATCAGACTCAGAAGCTATTGAGTCAATTAAGCTCATGGGGTGGAGACTTTTCAACCAGTCCTCCTCTGGAAAGACACTGCATTCTTGTTTTCCTCTTTAATTTCTAATTGACTATCCCAGGACCCTTGCATGTAGTCCATCTTTATTTCACTTGTTTTAAAGGAATGCAGCATAACATTTGATTTATAAATGGATTTTTTTATCTCAAAAATTTGGTTCCAGTTCTGCCTGCTCCTTTCACCAAATCTTACTACTAAAAGAATGGATGGTCCCCATAATGGTTCTTTTGAAGTTTCCTTGAATTTCAAAAGTTCACCTAACACAGGAATGCACCATGATATTCTCCATTCAAAGACCAGTATATTGTTTTTCAGAGGTATTAGAACCTTTGGCTGCCAATCCGAATAATCACGTTGGAGAAGGAGACCTGCTAGAAGAAAATATGACAAATCTATCACCTAGGGAAGAATTACAGTAAATTACTCTTCTTCCCACAGCACTGTTTCCACCATAAGACACATTTTAATCTTCTGAAATAAGCCAATCCTTTTCAACAGAGCAACTTCTTGACTTTGAAACCTGAGTTCTCAAACTAAGTACAGAATTACCAATCAATGTACTTATAAGATTGAGTGCCTACCCAGCAAGTATCAGACAAAACAGAAATATAGTACATGCAGACTCACACTTCTCAGGTCAAGCTAAAATGTCCTGGAGAGCAGAGGAAAGATCAGGGAATAAAAAAGAATAACCACTCTCTAGAGTCCTCTTGGGGATCACACGCTGCCCTTCAAGCAGCATAGTGCTTCGCTCAGAGCCAAAAATGGCTTTCACTACAAAACCTGGCAGAGGTAAGAAGGCAGGCCGCTTGAGTGCCAGCCCCATTGCTTGAGCAAAGTCCTTGCTTGAGGTGTCAACTGCAGAAGGTGAAACGCCATTGAAAACACCAGTAAGGCCATCTTTCTCCAGCGCATGAGTCACAATCCCTGCCAAATCTACCACATGGATCCATGGAAAGGGTTGGTGTCCAGAAGCGATGGGGCCTCCCAGTCCAAGGCGGAAAGGCCATAACATCTGGCCAATGGCACCCCCATCTCTGCCCAACACAGCACCTTGAAATAAATAGAAGCATGGTTACGTACTTATGAAGTATATTGCACAAAAGCTGTCCTTACACACTGACCTAAGGGATAGCTCTCTGAAGAAAACACTCTGGAACAGGTTGTACAAAACACCAAGTTGGAAAACATGGGTTTAGTGACACAATATTTATTTTGATGTATTTATTCACTAAATTTATCTGCTGCCCCCACTTGCTACAAGTGGCTCTGGGCGGCTCACAGTAAAAAAAAAAGTATGCCCCAAACAAGCTATATTATGGCTTAACATGTATGTGACTCTTAACCATACATTATTCCAGTTGTTTTTGTGGTAAGTGGAAAAATATATGCATGGTATTATTCCTAAATCAGAGGAAATAAAGCCAAGGACATTTGTGACCAAAAACTACAAGAATGAGATCTTCACTGACTGAAAGTTGAATCTGAAGCTTCCTAGTCTGTAAAAAGTGTCTTCAATGCAGAAGTTTGGAATCTGCAATCTACAAATAAGTGTCCCCACATTCCAATTCTTGTCTTACCAGATCTCACTACCACTTGGCGAGTGGCATTACCAGGAACTTTTGCTGCTGCCTCCCAAGAGGTCACCAGACGAGAGAAGAAATCAAAGTCTCCACCTGAACTTTCTTCAGTGTATTTGGTGGTGTGGCTGGGCCGGTAATACCCTAAAGGAGACATTATAAATGATTTATTATGGAACTGTACTCCGTGCAAATATGTTTATAGCTGTTACGACAACGACCCATCTTTTACCCTCCAGATGTTGGAGAACTACAATTCCTAGCAGCCCCAACGTGGAGGGCCCTTAGTGAATAATATGAGACTTAGAATTCATTAATATCTATTTTTGAGACCATAAATACCCTATTCTATTTATTCTTCAGATGTCTCTCACACACGGAAAGCTTGATTGCTTAATCCCATTTTATTGAACAAACCACTACTGATTGGTTTTGAAACCCAATAGTCTTCTTATATATATTATAGGCTAACAGGCTTAAATCACAATGGCTGAATGCACTTACCCCACCATCTACTTCCCCTTCAAATCACTTTAGCAAAATTGTAGCTTTCTACCTCATTGGCACTTTTCACTCTCAGCTGCCACACCTTTGCAAGCTACAACAATCCCCGATTAGGCCTAGATCTAAGGAACAAAAATCCTTTCATTTAAAGCAAACTCTAATAAAAGTTTCTCAACTTTGGCAACTTTAAAATGTGTTCTGAGAGCTGAATTCTGGGAGTTAGTCCTCACACCTAAAAGGTGCCAAGGCTGAAAAACACTGCCCTTATAGATGTCTGTGAAGACTCTTATAGAGTCCTTATAGGTTAAGTGCCCTTATAGGTTAAGACTGCTCATAATACTCCTTCACTAGAACCATAACTCTGATTTGTCATAAACATATGAATAGTTTAGACTATTTATTTAGATATTTAGACATTTATATGAATAGACATAATTTTGTCTGTTGCTATGTAAGCAAAATGCCTGCTCAACAGATGGAAGTTGTATCAAAAGAAGCTCCCATTAAAGCTAAGGGACGACATTCAGTTCCCCAAACTCTTTTCCTACTACTAATACTCACTACTTACTTACAGTCAAATGCATAGCAAAGTTACACTATAGCTCTGAGGTTAATACCTATGCCGGTGACGAGAACCCAGGCACGAGGTGGGTGTTCAGCATCTGTGATGGCTTTTGCCAAGGACTTTGTGGTCTCTACTCGGCTGGAAATTACCTCCTGACGGAAAGAATCATTCCACCTGCAGAAGCCCCCAAAGATGTCAGTCTTTCAAATATAGTTTTGTCCCTCCATTTACACAATCTATTTTCACAAACTCAAGACCATTCTGCTGAGTATTCCACCCAAAATATGTGTTTCTAACAAAAGTAGGGTCTGTATGTATTGTGGGGCACCTAAGAATTTGCTTCTTCCAGAAGTCAAGAGTTTGATCTCTATGCAATATAATTGATCTTATAGAGCTTGATCTAATATAATTGATCTTATAAAGCTTGATCTCTATGCAATATAATTGCAGGAAGAAAGAAAACACTTTGCTTCCCTGAAGGTAAGCCTATGACCCATCAAGATAGATACCCATCAAGATAGATAGATACCCATCAAGATAGATAGATACCCATCAAGATAGATAGATACCCATCAAGATAGATACCCTGATTACAATGGACTTGATGAACATTTCACTGTGCATCTTCTAACAAGCCATAAGGGTTGAGGGAGCAAGGCTGTTCAGCTTGTGGGCTGAATCTTCCCTGAAATATGTAAGATCCTTTTTTTTTTCTTTTCAACCCAATGGAATACTGGAAAGACATTATGAAATAGGATTTTTGGTCCTGTCTGTATTTGAGTAGTTTGCTGTGATGGGAGAAGCTGGCAAAAAAAAAGAAATCAGGAGCTGCAGATTAAAAAAAAATCTCCTCCAAATACTTCTGGTGCATCTCTAAGAGGGCAGCAGCTCAGAATACTATTGACTGCTCCATTGTACCAACTACCCTTTCTCCTGGTCCTGTGCCCAGAATAGATGTCCATCCTGTGCATCCAAGTGTAAACAGACTGCATCACTGAAAATACAGGTACCTCCTATCACTACAGTTGGAAAAGGAGTTGGAAAGAATTCCAGAAACAGGCTTTGCATTATTTTCCTTACTATGTTTTTATGTTCTTATCCATGATCCAACCTGTCATACTAAGCTCTTCAAGATATCTTCAATAAATAAACCCATCTATGCTTTATCAAGGAGGTGCACAACCTGAAGCCTCCAGGCTTAACATGCCTCCTTAAACCTTGAGGGTAGCCATGCAAAATCCTTCCCCATGTAATGATTGAAGTTTAACAATTGTTAAAAGAAGGGGCATTTATTAAAAATATGGAGGAAATCATGGTAAATGTTCTCAACTTTTTAATTAAATCAAATAAAATACACTTCTTTTCTGGGCTGAGAAATTCCGACTTCTCTATTACTTCATTCTGAATGGCGACTCCTGCAAGACTGAATGGAGTCTGTGGCTCCAGTTCTAGGCTTCCTATAATTATTCTAGAGCCAAGACTGCAAAGCCACTTGTCAATTCTACTTACATCTCTACTTTTAAACAGAATTGAGGAAACAGATGGTGAATCTGAGTAAACCGTCTTAATGTCCTGCAACTAATCTTCTCTAAAATTATTGAGACTTACCTCTGAAGAGGATTGAGGACATTTACTCCAGCAAGGTTGACCACTCCTTCACAAGGAGGGAGGCCTAAGCGGGAAAGTTCATCCTAGAAATGAAAACACAAATTCAGGTTTTGCCAGGTTGTTTTCTTTTTTGAAATGCGTTTTATTATATCACCATAATTAACAGAAGAAAAAGCTACCACCCATGCAAAAGAATGAGCAATATCCTGTAACATCAAATCAATGACTGCTATTAAGGGAATGAAGGAAAAAGGAGACTAGAACATTTATATTATAAACAGAATAATTTCCAACAGTTAAACATATTCAAAAATCTTCTGTCTTGCTCTTTGCGAAAAACCCTAAACCTAATCTGAATTTGACAAACACATATAGTGGCTGTCCCAAGGAGACCAGATAGGAAATACGGCTAGATGAACTAATTCTAATTTGTTGTAAGGCTACATTAACTCAGTCTTGCAAGTCTGAAGTCATTTTTAACTTTCTGATCAATTAGGGCAGGTCTTTATAATATTTAACAAACAAATATTAAAATACAAACTAACGTAAAGGGGAAAAAAGGGAAAGGAGAATTACAGGACAGATTAAAAGGTGACAAAAATTCATGGAACAAACAAAAGTAAATGAAATGTTTTATTTACAAAATAAAACCAAAGTGACCTCCAACTTTCTTCAATACAAAGATAATAGTACAACTCAGCGAACTTTCTCTAGTTTAAATGCCTTGTTTGAATGTTTCTTAGGCAGTTCTCTTCCCCTTATCTCTCAAGGTCATTCTCACATACCATTACACATTTCAACAAACCATTGTTTGTATTTTCTCATTCTAGGGTTGTATCATACATATTTTAACTAACTCTCCATGCTTGAAAAGTCTACAGCCTTCTACCGTATCTCCAATACTCAGGACAGAAGTAACAAGAAAATAGTTTTTAACAATGCTGCAGCTGATGCAGTACCCAATAGGGCAACAAAAGGGCATACTGTAAATTAGCATAAATTAACCTAAGTTTCCCATACACCCTTCAGCGATTTTTGTAACTTTCTCTTCCATCTCCTCTTTCATCTTTACAAACCTTTCTTGCATCCTCACTTCGGAAGAAATCAAAACTTAAAACTGCAACCACCCAAACCGAAATGTGTTTAACAAGTTCCAGCTTGCTCCAAGCCCTTGCCCCTTACCCAGGTAAACCGGTTCTTTCCAGTGTGACGAGAAATAAGGGTGACTTCATGGCCTCGGCTCTTCAGCACCTGGCTTAAGTGTCGGCCAACAAATCCAGTACCCCCACCTAAATTCCAGACAGAAAGTGATACGAAGATGATAGAATAGCGAATGGGACAATCAACAACTCTGTTGAGACACTCTTTATTGTTTAATTTTTTTTTTTGCCCTCCAGGAGCTCCTCCTGGCTTCCTCAAGAACCCCCTTTCAATCTACCCTCACAACCCCATCCTGTAAGATTGGTTGTGCTGGGAAAAGGCGCACCGTGTTAAGTTTCTTTGCCTGATATTTCAAGGAGTAAAACCGACGGATCAAGGGCTGATATTTCAGTTGACCTCCCAACTCCCCTCCCACAAGGACCCTCAGATTGTTTTTATTCCCACTTTTGTTATTCTTGTAAATAATTCAAGACAGAAAGCATATCACACACTCCTTCCTCCCGCTATTTTGTCTACAACAGCCCTGTGGGGCGGGTTGGGCTAAGAGAGGGAGACTGGCTCAAGGTCACCCAGCCGGCTTTCACGCAAAAGGCGAGGCCAGAATTCAGAGTCTCCTGGTTTCTCACCAGACCAAACTGGCTTAAGTTTAGTTTAACTTTAGTTCATTAAATCTGATGATCCTTTTGTCTTCAGAACTCTGAGATTTTTTTTTTGTCTCTAAAATCTGAATGTTCAATAAACACAGCTTCCCTGCCTTATGACAAGTTGCTCCCTTCCTTAAAAACGAAGCAAACAAAAAGTTGGGGGAAATGGTTTGGGGCATCCACAAAAAAGGAAAGGATGTGTTCTACTGAGGGGAGAGGCATCGGCTTTATTATTTTTTTTTCTTGACAGAAGCATCCCTAAGATTAAAATCATGGTGTGATTTGAGGCCAACTACATCTGGAGTCATAGAGCCAGCAATAGGTTTCTTCTTCACACCTGCACATGCCTCAGGCAATATGATTTTGTTTATAAAGGATAGAGGGAGGTTCCTGCCTGGGAGAGAAAATCAGAAAATTGGAATTTTAACAGCTCTGGAAGGAAGGAATAAGCCAGACAATGCAATACTGGAGAGACGTAGTGGTTAAGGCAAAAGGCTAGAAACCAGTCCTGCCTTAGGCATAAATTCAGCTGGGTGACCTTGGGCTAGTCACTTTCTCTCAACCCTAGGAAGGAGGAGGCAAGGGCAAGCCACTTGCAAAAAAACAAAACAAAAACAGCAAAACCCAACTCTAGAATATGTGCAGCTCAGGGTTGAACTGTGGACTCCTTGGTGCTCTCTGAGCTTGGTGGTTTTCCTGCAGACGTTTCATTCCCCAACTAGGTAACATCATCAGTGCATCCACAGCAGGGAGATAGGCTGGGCTAAGAGAGAGCCGCTGCTCCAAACTGAAGGTCCATCTGAACCGGGGTTAGCCCCAGCAGGAGAGGCCAAACTCTCCACCTCCTCGGATGTGAAGCTCGCCCTGCTCGGCCGGCATTCCTCAAAGAGGAATCTCACGTTCACAGTCTGCACGCAACTCTCGTGTTGACCGCAGTGCAGAGGCGCTACTCTACCCACGAACTGGACTCTTGTTGCAGTTGCGAAGAAAAAAAAAATAAGAGCGACTCCGCAGCAAAGAACGCAGCCATTCCTCCCGTCGCAAGCGAGCGTTAAAACGCGAGCGACCGTCACTCACCGATTAGGACTCTCATGGCGCAAGGCGGTCCAGGCGCATGCGCAGCAGGCCGCTTTCCCCGTCCCAACCAGTGAGACGAGACGGAGTGAGACCCAGAGCGGCCTTCCGACAGCGCTGCGGCGCCTCGGCCGAGACAAACTGAGGGAGGGCGGAGGGTGTCCCTCTGGCTTTCAACCTCTGGTGAAACTCTTCAGCGGGCGAAGTGGGTGCCAAGGGGACGTCACCCCCCAAGAGTTCAGAGGCGACCGCGACAACTCCTTTTCCTCGACGCCCCCCACCCAAGGAGGTAACAGAGGGGACGCAGCAAAGCCCCGACCTCACAGGAAGAAGCGAGTGTTGGCGGAGAGCCACGCCGGAAGTGACGAAACACCCCAGCGGTCGCCGGAGCGTTTCGAGCCGTGAGTGTAAAAGGTGCGCTTTTTTTTTTTTTCCGGGATGCGGGTGGACTACAACTCCCAGGCTTCCCGGCCTTGTTAGGGTTGGGCTGTGGTTGTGACTTAGAAGTGAGGGAAAAGCTCCCGTCTTCGCGTTTCTCCAAAGGCTGGAGTTGCCAGCTCTCCCTCGCAGCCTTCCTCCGCTTCGAGGACTACAACTCCCAGGCTGCTCAGCCAGGGCAGTTGCGGGTTATGAATGGTTCGGGATGCCGGCGGCTGTAGCCCCCGGTCCGGAGAGCTTGAAGAAGGAGGAAGGGCGCTTACGGCCCCGCGGAACAGTTCCAGGTCGATAGTCTGGTGGGGGGGTCCCCCGTCCCGAATTGGGAAGGGGGCGCCCAGATATGCTCTTTGCCGACCTTCCCGTCCTCACGTTTCACCCTACGCGTGGTGACGGAGGAAGCACCGTCCTGTGTGGGAGAGGACAAAGGCCCAGAATGCAGAAGAAGCCCCCTCACCATTTGCAACGAACGGCTGCGACTGCCCCGGATAAACTCGGGCGTTCTCGTTTTATGAGCTTTCCTGCGGACGACGTGCTTCCACGTAAATGCTGTTCTACGTAATGTCTGGACACTTTTCACATTCCTTTTGCACGTGTGAGCCTCTAAGAGGTTACTTTTTCGGGAGACGAACGTCACTCGGCTTCACGTAATGAGGTGCAGGTGAATATCCTATGCCCTCGGCTGCAAAAAGTGCACTTCCAGCGTTATGCAGGAAGGTAAAGGTACAGGTTTCCCCTGCCGTGGTGGCCGACTCGGGGGATGTTCGTCTCTGTTTCCTAGCCGAAGAGCCAGCCTTTGTCCGAAGACGCTTCCGTGGCCCCGTGGCCGGCAGGAGTCATTGCCGAGGCTCACGGACCGCTGTGACCTTCCCACCGGAGGTGGCATCGATTTATCGACTTGCATTTTTACGTGGTTTGGAACGGTGGGGTTGGCAGGAGCCAAACAGACAACGGGAGCTTGGCCTGTTACGAGGCAGCGTTTGGGTCTCGAACCCGAGCCGCCGACCACCCGGCCGACAAGCCCGGCATCTTAACCGCTTGCACCGCCACGCACGCATCGCGCCCATAATGCAGTAGTGTACTTCAAAAATCCTAATGTTTCTGATAAATGATAAGCAAATTGGTGAATTACCTGAAAAATTACCTGAAAAAAACACCGAGGAGATTCTGTTTTTAATACAGTGGGGCAAAAAAGTATTCAGTCAGCCACCAATTATGCAAGTTCCCCCACTTAAAAAGATGAGAGAGGCCTGTAATTGTCATCATAGGTGTACCTCCACTATGAGAGACAAAATGTGAAAACAAATCCAGACAATCACATTGTCTGATTCGGAAAGAATCTACTGTATTTGCAATCTATGGTGGAAAATAAGTATTTGGTCAATATCAAAAGTTCATCTCAATACTTTGTTATTTATCTTTTGTTGGCAATGACAGAGGTCACACATTTTCTGTAAGTCTTCACAAGGTTGTCACACACTGTTGCTGGTATGTTGGCCCATTCCTCCATGCAGATCTCCT
>JANHZU010005325.1:45923-58943 GCA_032468055.1 Acrochordus granulatus | reverse complement strand
TCTGCAGGTCATTCACTAGGTCCCCCCGTGTGGTTCTGGGATTTTTGCTCACCGTTCTTGTGATCATTTTGACCCCACAGGGTGGGATCTTGCGTGGAGCCCCAGATCGAGGGAGATTATCAGTGGTCTTGCGTGTCTTCCATTGTCTAATTATTGCTCCCACCATTGATTTCTTCACACCCAGCTGCTTGCCTCTTGCAGATTCAGTCTCCCCAGCCTGGTGCTGGTCTACCATTTTGTTTCTGGTGTCCTTCGACAGCTCTTTGGTCTTCACCATACTGGAGTTTGGAGCGTGGCTGTTTGAGGTTGTGAACAGGTGTCTTTTAATACTGATAACAGGTTCAAACAGGTGCCGTGAATACAGGTGATGAGTGGAGGACAGAGGAGCCTCTTCAAGAAGACATTGCAGGTCTGTGAGAGCCAGAAATCTTGCTTGTTTGTAGGTGACCAAATCCTTATTTTCCACCATAGTTTGCAAATCGATTCTTTCCGAATCAGACACTGTGATTGTCTGGATTTGTTTTCATGTTTTGTCTCATAGTTGAGGTATACCTATGATGACAATAACAGGCCTTTCTCATCTTTTTAAGTGGGAGAATTTGCACAATTGGTGGCTGACTAAATACTTTTTTGCCCCACTGTGTAGGCCCATAATCCGTAGTAAATAGTGTTAATTGTTTCCTGGACTTAGATTCAAGTGCACACTGATGCTGTAGGTTTGTAGGTTAAGGAAGGTGAGCAGGGAAAGGAACCATGGGGGTAATGAGTTAGATTTGAAAGGGGCTGGGGGAGAGCAAGAACTGGATATCATAGGAGAGTAATAAGAAGATGCTAGGGTGGTTATAGGAAGTGTCAAGAGAGTTGCCATGGTGATGGGAAGGGTAAGTATTAAATGAAGTATTCTGGAGAGAGAGCTGCTGTATGGGTAGGGAAGGAAAATACTTGTGAGTTTAGAGAAAAATTTGGTGAAACTCCACAAGAATGCCTTTGAACTGTCAGCTGCAAAAGCTGCATGGATGACCTGTGTAATTATGAAGTTTGAAACCAAGAGCTTCCTAGGTTCCACTGCCATGTTACCCCTGGCTAGAGATGTTATGGCAGCGTGAATTGGAATAGAGGCAATGGTGCCAGAGGATTTCTTCAGGAGCGTGGGACACATGACTGAAAGGGTCAGGTTGCTCACTTCTTTAATATCGAAACAAAGATCTTATTTAGAATATATATTACCTCCCTTACAGGCAGTGATGAGTACTGGAGGGGGATTGGTGACCAATCGTGGAAAACGTTTCAAATGGGCCATTGAGTTGAGTGGTCCAGGCACTGGTGGTAGGTAAGTACTTACCTAGTAAATGCTAGGAAGAAACCTATATTCCTGCTGCCCAGAGTCACACAACTGAGATGGGCAGCACAGAAATTAGATAAACACACATCTCCCCATATAAGCAATCCATAAATGGAGGGTCTGTGGAATCACTTGTAGTGAGATGGGCAGTGTATAAATGTAATAAAGAGATAAATAAAATATACATTGGATAAAGAATCTCTTTTCTTTGGCAGAGGCCGAAGTGACCGTGGCAGCAGCCAAGGAGACACCCTCTACCCCATAGGCTATTCAGATAAGCAAGTGCCTGACACAAGTGTTCAGGAGACAGATCGTATCTTGGTTGAAAAGGTAGTATGCTGCAGAGGGAATTTTGGTGAGCAGGGTGAAAAGTTGACTATTAGAAATGTGGAACCAGGCTATATCGTATAGACTTGCTTATTGTATTCTATCTTTTTGCCTCTTAATGTTTTAGCGCTGCTGGGATATTGCCCTTGGTCCCTTGAAGCAAATCCCTATGAACTTATTCATCATGTACATGGCAGGGAATACAATCTCTATCTTTCCCACCATGATGGTCTGTATGATGGCCTGGAGGCCCATCCAAGCACTAATGTCCATCTCTGCTAGTAAGTCTCTTGCTTTTATCCCACTCTGTCTCCATTTTCCATTTTGTGGGGCTGTGATTCCAGTAAAAAAAATAGTGCACACTTGGCAGTACGAACAATTTCAAAAACACGATACATGCAAGTGCTGTCTCTTTTTAATGGGAATACTGGAAATCTGTTGAGGGCAGTTTACAAATGTTAGTACAAATACTATAAGTACTGTACCATAGGTTATGCTGAACAATAACAGTCCAGGAATTGTAATGTGAATGAGGAATATTTGCTAGCTGGATTTGGGAGATCTCTTGTAGAGGCTTTTAAAGAAAAGATGTATTTTATAGCAAGATCCAGAACAATCCTCTGACTAAGATCCATATCCAGATTTCTGCTGAGCTTCAGAGTTGCCATTAGAGTAAAATGTGGCATATGTTTCCCTTAGTATCATTTTGGTAATAATATGAAATTAATGGGAAGCAAAATGAAATATTGATTTGTTCACCATACTTGGTGAAACTCTTGGGAGGTCTTATTAAATCAGCTAAGGAACAGGATGTGATGTGTACAAACTGTGTTTTGGGGGAAAAATGGGTACATCTGTGATTTTACCTGCAATATTATATACAAATGTGGAGAGTTGATAAATCAATATTCAGCATTAAATGGTTTGCTGATTATTAGCCAAGAGCTCTTATACTTGTAGTTACTTATAAAGGAATAAAGGGGTTAAAATTTAATAAATAGATGGACCTAGTAACTTTCCTCAGTGGCAGAAACCCTTGCTTGAATCCACTGTTTGCAAATCAGTTAAATCCCCAGTGGTAAAAATATGGATGACTTATATTAGCCTTTTAATAATAAGATTCCCATATCTCTTTCTTCACCTAGTTTTTGAAAGATTTTTGTAGATGGCACTTTTCCTGAATAGCAAACCCCAACCCCAAGCAGGCTTTCATATCTTGCACTGTCAGCCAGTTCACGTAATAGTCCACAGCGATCCCTTGACTTCTGTTCTCTTGTCCCCACAGCCTTCAAGCTACTTGAAAGCTCAAGTCAGAAGTTTCTTCAGGGACTGGTATATTTAATTGGCAACCTGTTAGGATTGGCCTTGGCTGTTTACAAGTGCCAGTCCATGGGGCTATTGCCAACTCATGCTTCTGATTGGTTGGCTTTTATTGAACCACCTGAGGTGAGTGTGAAAAGTATGTGGAACTTCCCCACATCCCTTCTCTGGATCATCTTTTAACTATCTTGAATATATTGCTGAGTGATGGGGAAGGTGGTATACAGGACAAATTTCTCGACCACAACTACCAAGTCCTTCCGTCCTTCCTTCTTAAATTAATATGCGGCTGAAATCAAACAACTCTCGGCAACTTACAGTATAAAAACATGATAAAAAGAAAAATAAAAACAAATAAAGATCATTAAAAACAAACCAGACAGGCAGAACAGGGAGATAAATATATGTATGGGGGGGAAGGTGAATATTAAGCCAGTAACCACCTCCAAGATGAAGTACCCTCATCAGAGCCCCATGCCAGCTGGCAGAGCTAGGTCTTAAGGCTCTTCCTGAAGGTCATAAGGGTGGGCATGGACCTCACCTCTGGGGGGCGAGATGTTCTACAAGGCAGGAGCCACAGCTGAAAAGCTGCTCTTCTAGATCCCAACAGCCAAAATTACTTGGCTGACAGGATCCAGAGATCTCTGGATCTGGTGATGCAGGGTATCCTCATCAGGATGAGATGGTTCCTCAGGTAACCTGTCCCATGCCACGAAGGGCTTTAAAGGTCAAAACACCTTGAATTGCACCCGGAAGCAGGCTGGCAACCAATGCAGCCCGCGGAATAAAGGTGTAACATAGGCCATGCTGTTGGCCCCTACAATCATCCGTGTAGCCGCATTCTGCACCAGCATGAATGCTCTTCAAGGGTAGCCTCATGTAGAGCATGTTGCAGTTATACAAAGATGATGACGAGGGCATGAGTGACTGGCTGAGTGAAGGGAACTCTGATCTAGGAAGGGGTGTAACTAGGACACAATATGCATTTTTAACTTCACAAAAGAGTAGTATTAGATGATGGTACAATTTACAAGAGCCCAGATCTTTGAGTCTTTATTTTCTCTTGTTATAGTCTGTTTAAACTTAATGGTAACATAATTTTAAAAATGCTGACTTGTGGCTTGTGACACTGGTATTTTTTTTTTGTCTTTTGCCTAGCGTATGGAGTACACAGGTGGGGGTCTAATCTTATGACCTGACCCATTTCCAGAATTTAGTGGTTGCTCTAGGTGTCTGCCTGGCTATTATAAAATATTCTTCATTGCTGTTGGCTCTCTTATAAAACGGCTGGATTGTTGCATGTTGCTGTATTGTAGAACAGTGGAGAACATTTGCAGAACAGTATCCAAAACAAGAAGAACTGATGTGCTTTGGGGGAGCTGAAGCAAAAGATTTGCCCTGGTAAATTTCCCCTCTGTTAAAAGTAGAATAAAAACATTAACTTTTAAATGTGTGTACAATGTTTTGTTGAAATTCTACTATCAGAGAATCCATTTTTCTGCAACACATAATACTAGAAGAAGCGCATAATATTACAAGTAGAAGACCCAGTTTACATACCAAGAACATCTTATTTAAAAAATTATGAAGAAACAGGTGATCCAGGAAGGCATCTGTAGCAGAGTCAAAGTCAAAGCTAACAGTTCAGTACTAAACATATATGAAGAGTGACTGAATGCAAGGTTAATTCATATGTAATTCTAATCCTCACAAGATTTTGATCGTACTATTCTAAAGCCAGCTGAAAAGGGTATAGGCATGTGCCTAATGATCTTTTGTGGGAGAGAGGGAGTCTGAATATTTTATAACATTCTAACTGTTTATCCTCTACACATGAATATCAGTGGAAAGTATTTTTTAAAGCTTCATGAAGAACAAAAAGCTGTTTAAATATTAATGTACAATACACCGCCTGATGAATTTACTGGAGGATACAATAAGCTTGGTCAATAGTTGCCTATTCATATTGATCTCATAGTCATGTTGGTATGAACTAGTCATGTTGGTATGAACTATTCAGGGCACTGAATGTAGGTTCTCTTTTCAAAATGTCTAAATGTATACAATGTAAACATACACCACTGCTTTTATTTTGACTGTTTTTTATAAATGATACCAAGGCTGTAAAGCGGTTGAATGTTACATGATGAATACATGAGATTTTCAAGTAGAACTACTTATAGACAACTACTAAAAAATAGTATATAAAATGTTTATTCTTTACATAATTCAAGAAGCAAAAAAAAAACCACACTCCCAAATTTGATGCCATGTAAACAAGGCTGCATCCTGAATAAATTAAAAAGTCTCAGCCAAAATAAGAGATGAAAAAGTGTCTGTGAAATTCTCTCTTAAAAATAAAATGAGGCTTGAGATGTGTCTTTTAAGGCTACCCCAGGGGAGTGGTAGGTCCCTGTATACTATTCTTGAGCAAGAGATACAAGGAAGAGACATCCATCATTGAAATTAGATAGGACACAGCACCTTGCCTTAAGTTTGCTTCTGTAGAAGTGAGGAAGAACTCCATCCCAACACTTACAAAAGTAAGCTGTATATCCTTGTGTGAGATCAAAGAGGATCTCTCCAGAAGCAAAGAGGAAAAGATGGACCTCTCCAGAAGCAAAGAGGAAAATTTAAAAAAATCTGTTTTTTAGGACAGAAATTCCTTTCATTCTAGTGCATAAGAACAAAATATTACAGCTGCCTTCTGCCTAGCAATCAGTTCTACAGAATATCTATAAAAATAGGAAAAGACAGCTCCTAGTTCCATGATTCAATTCGAAGTACAAAGGCTATATGGAAAAGATGTTGGCCCCCAATGGCTTCCTCCACCCTAACATGGGGATCAGCCATTCTTTCCCCTTACAGCAAACACTTTTATTTTCAGAATACCACAAGGGGTGAGGATTAAGCACTCTAAAAAGTGACTTCTAACTTTCTAAGTGCTCATTGCACCCTTTCTTGATTTCAGTGGAAAGGAAAGCAAAAAGACTTTGGTGCTGACCAGGACAAAATAGCACAATAAAATATAGTTCTCCCTTATTCTAAGTTGCCCAACAGTGTCTCTTTCCCCTTCTTGGTCTCTTAACATGATAATGACAAGTAACAGCTTCTCCAGTTGGGCCAAACCTGCTGCTTTTCCCGCTGATGGAGCCTGTCACTCCATTCCTGTAATGGCAACAACCATTACAGTGGAGCATCCCTGATCTTTATTTCCTCTTAATGCCCTGCAGAGTTACTACTTGCAAACATTGCTCCTCCATTTCTCCAGAGAGTGATAGAGCAATCTTCTACCTATCTCTAATTTCCCTCTCACAACAAGCTTGTGAGGATTCTACTGTGTAGTTCTAACTCGATGGAAGCTGAAGGAATTGTCAACTATCCATCCTCCAAATACTGGGAAAAACACCCAATTTGAAGACCCTGAATTACCACAAGAAATGAAAGCAAATAGGTGTGGGCGTTGATAGCTGGTCTCCTTGGGAGATCCAAGTGGCACATGGGAACAGGCAGGAAGCAAGTATCAATTTGAACGCAGTTCATCAGGAGGAAGACCTCCCTTTCTCTATGAATAGATCGTGATGACCTCGCTGCCTCCACCCCGTACAAGCAACACACGCTCCAACCCCTCTGTGAGGACCTCCAGAAATTCCATATCTGCAGGTGAAAAAGAGTCAAAGGAACAACACAGTACAGCCCTTCACAACCACCTTCATTCCCTCTTGTGCACAACAGAAAAGGATACAGTTTTCATCACCTTCAGGGTTTCGTGGTGGTCCAGGCATGTTAAGAAGCACCAGCTTGGCTTCATGGGACTTGTTGACAACAACTTCATTGAGCTTGACAGCTGTGTGCATACGTCGCACATTAGACTGATCCCTTGGTTGGGGGTAGAAAAAAATATTAGCAAGACCAGGATCCATATAAATATATCCATACAGCAAACTTTATCAGGGTATCCCATCTGCTACCCAGCAGTTTTTAAAGAAAACCTCCTTTAAAACGGGCCTGGGAGAAAATAAGGCACACATGAATTAGAGGCTGAAACAAGCAAAGGCACAGATCTTTCCCACAAGAACAGGGAATGACATGGTAGTTGCAGAAAAGCAAACCAAAGGTATTAGCAAGAATTCTGGCATATGCTGAAAGAAAGCATTACTCAGGAAAAACAGTGGGATCTATAGTGGAAAATAAAATCAAGGTATTCAGAATACAGAATAATGGGAAGATCAGGCTAGGTTCTGCATCACTTTGCAAGAGTTTGGAAGCAGAAATGTAGGCAAGTATTAGGAAGGGTTTAGTGAAAGCAAAAGATACGATATCAGAAATATCCCAGGGAATTGACATCTTACGGACGCATATTGAGCAGATCTTCGAAACCTTCCAGGGTCCTGGGTTTGTGTCCATGGGAAGCCATGTATTTATCCTTAGTCCAGGTCATGTGCACCTTCTCCTGATAAGTCTCTGTCTCTTCGTCATCATCTGAGCCAATGCTGGTCAGCCGCAACATTGAGTTCCTGTCTTTCACAAGCTGCGCCTGTAAGAATGGTATCATTGATACTTCAGTGAAATCGAAATCTGTTGCTCTTTGAACCTGGTTTCTCCCACCTGTTTCAGCCCAGTTCACCTCGCGTTCTCGTTCTGTTTTAGAAAGACGCATTTGGCGCAACATCTGGGATCGCTGCTCCATCATCAAAGTGCGCTCATATGTGTAAGCAGAAATGTCACTGTCATGCTGCAAGAAGAAAGAAGAAAGAACTGATACTGGGAACTTTTCCATCCTCTGCTGTGTCTACCATTCTTCCATCACTTATACCCTTTTCCAGATTTCAACTAATGGCACATCTGCATGGACATTTTTCTCTACGAATATGCATGATTAGACATTATTTGCAAAATAAAAGTAACCAGACTATAACTATTTCTTTGAAAGGCACTATATTTTTAAAAAATCTGTTTTTGATTCTCATTCCTATGAAAGAAATCCTGTGAAAGAAGTCAGTTTGTAGCTTGGGAGGTACCTATGTTAAAGGAACCAGGAATGAGTATCACTATAGTTCCCATTAGATATGTCTCTAATCCCAGTTTCCTTTCCCTTCAGTATTTTACCACTCACCATTTCAACCACTTCCACCTCTGCCTCAATACGGAGGTGATACAGGAAAGTTGCCAGATCCTTCTTCATCTGTATGCTATTGTCCTCCAGCTGGGCTACTGTAAAGATGCGGATTTTGCATTTACGCCACACCTTTAAAGCAAGAGAAGGGAGAATCAGCAATTCCATCTACCAACTTAATTTCTGTTCTGTAACTCAGTAATGCCTCCCCATCACCACCTTGTGCTGCTTCAGAAGGAAGGGGAGTAGCATCAACATCCCTCCATCATGCACAATCCACCAGACATCAATGTTCCCCTCGGAAAAAGGTTCTGAATTGCTAGGGAAAAAAGCCTCATTCTTTGCCACGAGCAAGGCCAGGCGGGCAGCTGTAGTCACACGGACAGTGCCTGGAGAATAGGAAGAGGAACTCATGCAATATGGTTCTGTTGACTCTCATGACCTCTTACCCCAAATATCTCCCCATAGGGGAACCATACCAATAAAAGTCTTCCAAGCACGGGCATCCTCACTCTGACGCCAGGCATTTGGCCAGCCCATCACCACAGTGTTGTGCTTCATACCACCCAGTCCACAGGACTGAATGAGGTGGGAGATGCCCTCTCGCACCTTGGCAGCGACCACAATCTGGCAGAAGCCTTTTACACGTTCTGCCTCCATCAGATGTTTAATGGTCTGAAACAACATAAAATTGCTCAAAGGTAATACTTTACAGTTATTATGTTACTCAGCAGGCCAGACAGATGAAGCTTTAGCATAGACTTATGAGGTTTACATCTAAAGCTGGTCCTTCAGCCTTGAGCACAGTGTGTGTGATCAGACAATTCATTTTGTAAGGGAAATGAGGCTCTTTTCTGGAAATGGGATATCTGAATGATGACTTCATTCTGAAGAAGAGCAAAAATCTGTTACCAATTACTAGAAGCTCTTCATTGATGCTATTAAGTTCTGCAGTACAAAGTGAATCGATATATTTCATAGACTGTGTTCTGACACAAGAAAACATCCTTTATTTTCCTATTAGGGTTTGGCCAGGCACAACTACAAGACAACTACAGTGGAAGCACAAAAATACAAATTGATTTTATGATGGCATCATTCAACACTTAAAACTCAGGCTGACACAACATAAATTCTGATTAATGCACCATACTAAAACAAGTTTCTGAATCCCATTTCAGGTTATTCTGGTAAGCTAAGCTAGGAAAACCTCCTTTAAAAAAAGCAGTGGGGGACTTCCTTACCATATTGGTCTAAAGCATTTTTCCAAACTAGTTTTGGAACCAGAGCTAACCTTTGTTAGGGGAAAACTATACTATGGAAAGAGAGTAGCAGCAGAATATGGGTGAGTTCCCTAATGTATATTGTTTAATATAAAATTTAAGTCTACTTTAATTAGTGTTTGGTTTTAGTATTGATTATGTACAGGGATCTGTTCCTCAAAATCAGTCTTAGGACTTTGCATACAAGTTCTAATAAGGAATGATTCATAACTCAGTATGAAGCATCTGCTTTGTATGCAAAGGATTCAGTCCTCACTCTATTTCAGTTAAAAGATTTTAGGTAGCCTGATTGAGAAAAAGACTTACTTCCTGAACTTTTGAAAATACGTCAGCCAAAGAAGATACATCACTGAGAAAATGGATGAAATATGATCGTACTTTTCTTGTCCCTAAATATCAGAAAGCATTGTTCTATTAACTGCCTTTTTGTAGATTCAGGAGAAGGGACTTCTAAACCTGCAGGTTAAGCTGCTAAATGGCCTATTTAATAAGTGGCATCCAGTCAGCTGAAATGCAGTTTCATGAAATTTTACCTGTTCAGCAGCCAGTGCTTCACTATAACTCTCTAGGAAGTTGCCCACCATGACTGAGCCTACAATAGTGAGGCCTTTGCCAGCTTTCAGCTGAGAAGCAAAGGTGAGCAGATGTGGATGCTTCACATGTAGATCCTCATCCAACTTTAGCAGCACTAATAGTTGTGGCCTAAGCAGAAAAGGAAGCCCAAAATGCATATATAAGAGTTAAAGAAGCAGATGAATTTAGAATTTTTGCCCCAAAATACACAGATTTAAGAATTTATACTACCACAAATAATACATGTAAATCCTCATGTATTAAGTGTCCTACATTTTCCATGCAGAGTTGCCTCATTGGGAGGCAACAAAAGTCCAAAAGCAGTCAGTGGTTTCCTACCTCCAATTTTTGGTGTGGGGTGGCCCCTCCTCAAGGCGCAGCAAAGCAAAACGGGCTGCACTAAGTGACAAGCCACGGATGCCATCTCCCCACTCCTTCTCAGCCCTGTGAGGAAAAGCACAGTCCAGTCAAACAAGCATGTCATACAAAGCCTTTGCAGAATCATTGCAGATAGAACAGAAATGTTTTCAGGTGATCTTGCAAAACCCAGATAGATATGATTAAGTGAGGATGGGGTTAGGATCAGGGGTAGGGAGGGAGTAAATTGAACTACAAGAAATCCTCATTTTGCAGAGGCTACCCATAACAAATGCATAACAGTTAAGGAACACTCACCCATGATACTCAATATATTTGTAGATCATGCCAGCTATCACCATTGCAATAATTGCATAATACCAAGAGGAAATGAACATGAGTGCCACGCAGATACTCATACCCATGAAAGAGAGTATCCTGTGGGGAGAAAAATTGGAAGAAGGTCACACATAGTTACCTAAAGACCATGGGAGCTAAAATTCAACTGAAGAGAACTTGTTAGCATATGTGATCTTATTGACATTAGTTGCCCTCTTATATATAATCTGTAGACCAAATATATTTTGTACTATTGGCTGAAGAGTTAGGAATCTAAATTCCCTCCCCCTGATGCTCTTTATCTTTCTGATGTTTATCTTCTGATATTGCCCCCTTCAATAATTAGGGAGTAGAGCTTACCAATGATAGTACCGAAAGCGTGGTCTCCAGTTAGGGGTGCGTAGTAGAGTTTGTAAGGCGCAGGCTAGGTTGACAAAGAGGTAACACATCAGGAAGAACCTAGAAAAACATCTGGTGGTGGTTAGCAATGTGTGTTTTCTCAGGATCCCAACCCATGAGAAGTATAGCACTTACATGGAGAGAATAGGAGCTACCATGTCCAATGATGCAATAAGGATTCCAAGTTCTGCAATGCCTGCTGTCAGAAGCAAAGCCCAGGTGGGCTCCCCATTAGCTTTACTATGGCCAAAAACCTAAAATGAATGTTTGTGTGAGACAAGCGGAGAGAGTATAATTTAACCCTTATAAACTCCCTGTTTGAAACAAAGTGGCCACTTACCCGCAGAAAGGGTATAATGTTGTCCTTCGCTATGGCCTGCAGTAGTCGGGGTGCACCTGTGAGGCTCTGCAGCCCAGCTCCACATGTGGAGAAGAACGAACCAATGACAATGACCCAAGGAGATGGCCAGGAGAGTATACCGACCACCAGGTTCCCCTTCACTGTGTCACCAAATCTATTGGATAGGCACAAAGAATGAACATCGTTAAGCTGGTTGGATCCATACAAATTAATTGTAAAGATCCCTCTAACTTTAGTGGAAATAATTCAGCTCATAGTCTGCATTCCTATATGTAAGAAGAGCCTTGCCAGATTAGGCCCAAAATCCCATCTAGTCTAGTACTTCTGTACTTCCCTGATGTATCTGGAAAGCTTGTAAAGAGAATGGAAGGATATTTTTTAAATTATTGCTCTTTAGCAAATAGTATTTAAAGCAACTTCAAAGGCATTTCTTCATGTTAAACTAGATACATAATTGCACTCTAGTTCCAAGCCACAGAACAGAAGCAAGGGGTAAATAATAAATAGTTTGTGTGCATGTATGCGCACATACACCTTTAAGTCAATATTGACTCCTGGCAATTACTTAGTCTGTGGAATTTTCCTGGCAGTTTTTCAGAAATGGTTTGCCATTGGCTGCTTCCTAGGACTGAGTTGACCAGCCCAAGTTGACCCAACTAGCTTTGTGCTTAAGACAGGACTAGAACTCACAGTCTCCCTGTTTTTAGCCTGATGCCTTAACCACCACATCGAACTAGCTCTCACCACAAATATACACTTTAAAAAAGAAGCATTAATCAAACATTCCAAATGTTGACCACAAAGGAACATAGCCAATACAATCTAAAACATACTCCAGAAAATATACAAGGAGTTTCTACTGTTGGAAAACTGTAACATTAGAGAAAGTTAAGGGAAAATTACTTACTTGTCCCTGAGTACAACACCTTCTACACAAGCCCCAAATAGCACCACATTACTAAGATCTAATGCAGCAAAGAGTTAAAGATAATTTTGTGCAAAGAACAATGTAGTAAAAAAGAATTATCTTCTCTCAGATGCATAAGCTGTGCTTTTTCAAATAATTTCTCCTTCCCTTACTTACTGATCCTAACATATTCCCGCCAGGAATCTTCCAACAAAGACATAGTCCTTGTGCAACATAAACTAGAGGGTTAAAATTGTAAACAGCTTTGATATATTCCCTTGCCTTTGTGTCTGTGGATGAAAAAATATAATTTCAAGGCAACAAAGCTACTTCAAAACAGCAGAATCTTGTGCTTAAAGGAACTGTTCACTGTTAATCCTCTTACTAGAGAGAATTCTGGGTTCAATGTGCCCCCAAATACTTGGGATTTGTTAAAGCAGCATATTGGCATGATTAGAGAAAGGAGCCCAAATTCCAGAACATGTATTCTCTTTGGTCAAGAATGAGGAGGGTTGGCCAAAAGGCAGGTGATGATCTGACCTACACCAGTGTTTCTCAACCTTAGTAACTTTAAGATGTCTGGACTTCAACTCTCAGAATTTCCCAGCCAGCATACTGGCTCAAGAATTCTAGGAGTAGAAGTCCATATATCTTAAAGTTGCCAAGGTTCAGAGTACTGCTCTGCATAGATACTGG
>JANHZU010005325.1:27986-45823 GCA_032468055.1 Acrochordus granulatus | reverse complement strand
GGTTCAGAGTACTGCTCTGCATAGATACTGGGTGAACAGAACAAGTGCAATTCCTTGTTAGTTCTCAACATTCTCCATTCACAAATATATAAATATGCTCATACTTGTATCAAAATGAATCTAAAAATAAGCAAAATAGTCCATATCAATCTGGTTTCATTTTGAACTGAATTTAGAAGGGATGGGATATAAGACGGCAGGTTGCCTGAAGTGCCCCAGTTGCTTCAAAGGATACACACAAAGGAAGTGGTGAGAATAGCCAGGATGGTACCAATGGGAATAGATTTTTGAGCATCCTTTAGATCCCCTGAACGATTTGACCCAGCCATGATTCCTATAAAAACAATACCATATAAATAATCAGTATATTTCTGGAATATCAATTTATGTGACTGAATCAATAAGGAACAATGCTGGCTGATATTTTATACAAGGTTTTTGGCAGAAGGCCATTTCTTCAATAAAATTGTATATTAATTGAGGAAACTTAGCTGGGTCACTTGGAAAAAAAACAATAAATCTGAATCTCACCCTTCTTTTGGCCTTTAGTCTGACCAGGATCAAGCTCCTCTTACCAAAGGTGAGAAATCTGCAGGAGTCCAGATGCAGGTCTCCCAGCTAACTAATCTACTCTTATAATACAGCTTGGTTCTGAAGTCACATTGAACAGAGAGCTCAACAGCAACATAGGCACTTACCAGTGACAGAAGGGAAAAATATGCCCACAAGAAGGGTAAAGGAAGTAGTGATATCAGCGAGCACATACTGCTGATTCAGAACTCCTCCCACATCAATGGAGTGCAAAGATGGCTTCTCAAGTATTTCACCTTTCATCAGGTAGTTGCTCCAAAGATTTTCTGCAATTATGGCACAATCATCACCACCAATACTAATACCCCCATCACCCCATCCTTTATTCAAAACATTCTGGATAGTGTAATAGTGTCCCCCATCCCATAATCTTCTCAACAATACAGTTAAAAAGTATCCTACAGAAACTTCAGTCACTACTACAGCAGGATACAATTGGAAAAAAACAAAAGCATTTTTGCTAGGCAAAGAACAAAAAACCTTTTCTCACCAGCAATAACACCACTAACTAGTCCTGGGATTCCTTGGATAACAGTGATATTGTTGTGTTGGAAATACTCATCACAAGAGGTATTGAAGAGCCTGCTATGGTTGCAAAAGCGTGTCCATAGGAACGTGGGTATGGTGAGATTACCATATTCCTTAGTCTTGGCACATGTCTGAATATGATGCTGGGAGAGGGAACGATTCCCCAGCATGCACACACTGAATGAAGAGAGAAGATGAGCACATTGGTTAGATTTTAAAAGGTGACAAGGTACACAAACCAGTTTGAAAGTTGTTATGTACTACTATTAATGAGAATGGTGAACTGTAGTTCTGTGTATACACACAAATTAGAAATTCTCAGTTTGGGAAGTTAATTCTCAGCCCTTCTACAGGCAATTCTATACTTCCCAACATCTGTAGGGGCAGGATGGTGGGGGAGCCATCATTTTGCTACAGATTTAAAAGGTAGTTTGGTTAGCCATCTCTGAATATGCTAGCAACCTACGGAAAATCAGGAGGTGCAAAGGACGACTTGATGACACCAGCATAAATAGCCAAGATGGAGACGATGACGCAGGCGAGGAAAAGTGAGGCAAACTTGTTCACATAACGCACTCCCACAAACACCACCAGCACCATGATCAATAGGAAGGCAGAGCCATACACCCGCATGTTGTTCAGCATTGCTGCTGGCTCCTTCAGAGGATCATCGCTATAGAAGATCGCTGCCTTGGGGGCAATGTACATCTGAGAGGAGGCAAGAATGAGTCACACATCACCTTCAGCCTAGTCAGAGGAGTGAAAATAAAAAAGATGTGGAGTTGGCATGATGTTAGCAAGGAACGCTCTGATCACCAGCCTCCTGCTTCTCAGGAGAGGTATAGCTGAGTTGCAGGACTTACACTTCACAACTGTAACACCTTCCTGTATCTAAGGGGTATTCCTGTGGGGTACTGAATACTTACCAAGAAGATTTCAATAGCCCCCAAGATGTACATTGATGCAGCAAAAGTAGTGCCAAGATAGAAGCAAAGTCCTACAGCTCCTCCAAACTCAGGTCCCAAAGCTCGTGAAATCATGAAATATGAACCCCCAGCTGCAGAAAGATGACAAAGCTCATTGCCAACAGATATAATATGCAGAGAGAAAATCTTGTTATCCCTGCTTTTTACTCATTCTAACCCACTCACTTTTCATAAGGACCTCCAAGTGGCTTTCAAAAACAAACTCAAATGAAATAAAAAAAAAAACCAGCAGAACAAAATCAGCACACAAAAGACACATAACCATGGTTAGAGAAAGAAGTCTGTGCTTTGAATGCCACACTGAAATTGACATTTCTCTGGATCAAGTCACCAGGCTTCTGGGAGAGGAGCACTGAGGAGGATATCTGAAAATGAGTAGCTTTTAAAGGCTGTTACTATATGTGTGGGAGAAGGTGATTTTTTAAAATATTAGGACTTACCAGGCACAACTCCATTGGTGGCAATTGCACTCATGGAGATGGCTGTTAGCAATGTCTAAGGAAGAGATGAGAAACAGACAGAAGTGTTTAAGAGATAAATGCAGCCAGATGCAATTCTTTGCTTTTAATGTGTTAAGAATCACTGATAGATCTTATAACTTTTGGCTATTATTTTCACAAACTTTGATTTGCTTTTTTTCCATTCAGTTTTTCATAAATATGAATCAAAATTGTGTACATTTTCCTTTGGTTTTAGTCAGATGAGAAGATGGACATTTCAAAAAATGAAGCAATAGGTTAACCCAAAACAAGGAAGAATAGATGTGGAAATAAAGATCACCAGTGATCTCAATGCAACAGTTAATTACATCTACAAAGAATAGTTATTTTTGTACTGATGTCATAGCTGTGGAGTGTTAAAGCTGATTAATGTAATTTCTCCTTCCTCAAGATTAGAAGTTTACTTCTCCCCCAATTTCCTCTATAGCAAAGACTGCTATAATATAAACACAAGCTTGATAAGAGAGGGTAACTTACACAGCAGCAGCAAATAAGGACAATGGTAAAGGCTTGCAGCACACCAGCTGTACCCACAACCCAAGTAAGACGCAAAAACAGAATCACTCCAAAGATATTCTGCAGACAGGGTAGGTAGACTCCCATGAATGTGCCCATCTGTGGAGTCTAGTAAAAGAGAAGGAGGAGAGAGAGGACGGACAGAGTATTAAGACCACGCTTCCCAACTCTGCTCTACCAACTTCTCTACACAATGAAAACTTGTCACTTCTCTCTTCTCAGCTGTTTCTTCAATCCTGCCCTCTTCTCAAAGTTTATTAATTGCAATATCCAGGTCAGTCTATTACCTAAGCTCAGGATAGATGACAATGTTTTGCCTAGATGTTGACTCAATACTGACTGAATAATGGTCAAAAATAATTAAAATGAATATCAATAATTTCACTGGGCATAATCAGTTTCATGATAACAAAGTTGCATTGTATACCATAATCAGTTTCATGGTAACAAAGTCTGGGAAGGCACGTAAAGCTCATATATGTCTTAGTATACAGAGCAAAATGAAAAAAAAAACATTTGTTATATCTCCGGCAATTTGTTAATCTAATCCTATTACTTAACTCTCCAAATTACATATAAAAGTCAAAAACTGAAATATATTATATTAGGCCAACTGAAATATAATATATTAGGCCAAGCAAAAAAATAGTACGTTTAGTACTTTTAGAAGAAGCTCAGAGAATATTTTGGGGAAACAATAGACATTTCTAGATCTACTATAATTTATTTATTTGTATATTAAATGTATATGCCGCCATCTTACTATCCAAAATGTCTTTGGGCAGCTTACTTTGGCATAAATGCATAAATATAAAAACATTAACAGCATTAAAATTGGTATCAATTAAGTAAAGGTTAAACATTATTTATAATTTTTTTAAAAATTATACCACACTTTTCCATAAAGAAAAAGTAATAATTCTATCAATCCTGATCTTAAACATTTATTTTTCTTCCTGTCAAGATGCCTTCTGTAAATCTTCTTGGTGCCTACCTTGGTGATTTTTTTCTTGCCTGGAGGGACATTCTCTGCCTCCTCATGTTCACGGGCTCCTTGCATCAAGTTGGTGTAGTTAGCCATTCGATTGAGCAGAGAAGACACTTTGGGTCGGGTATCCATCTCCTCCTACCAATTGAGAGAAAGGACAGTTGACATGAGAACATATTTCACTAAAAAGACCCTTTAAGATAGATAGATAAAGAAATTAATGGAGTATTTAAAGTAGTGATGAGGAAAGGAAGCTAAAAGAAACAAGAGTATATTATAAACACACTAGATATTCTACAGGCTTATATATTCACATGTTTCTTGTTTTGCATCTTCATTACATCTTCCCCAGGCTTTCAAAAAACTCAACAACAAAATTGGCCTCTCTATCAAATCAGTTTTTGCCACTACTAGAAATGTCCTTTTAAAAAGACAAGTGGAATATTTTCAACATGCAGAATTCAGAGCCACTGTATTTTTTCTATGGATTTGGAACAGTACAGAAACTTGAATTAAGAGGAAAAATGTATCCATTAAAATATTAAAGAGTACAAAAGAATACAGATTGATTTGGAAAATATAAGATGGATGTGGGAAAAGAAAGCAAACCAACAGCAATATATAGTGATCTCACCTCAAAGAGTGCCAAATTTTTATCAAAGAATTCATCACCTTCTTCATAGTTGATATTGTTGAGAAACGTATGGGGATCTTTCTTGTGTCCAGGATCTGCAACATGGAAGAGAAAGTATGGCTCAAGGGAAAGTAAAGGATAATCCATCTCTGGCAAAAAAAATGTTTCTCCAGCTTTGGATATTGGAACTCTATCTGTACAGGAACAATAAGAATAAATCTTTGCTAGAGGACTGTTAAGCCACTTGCCTATTCAGCTAATCAAAAGAAATACCTTGCATGAGCCAATTTCTATTATTCTTAAAGAAGAGATCTGTCATAAATAGTAGGCATTCAGAAAGAAGAAATAAGGGGGGAAAACATAACTAAATTTACCAATCTAGACAGAAGGAATAGACCACCAGAAAAAAATCTGGGAAATTCAAACTCTGAGCAATCAATCAGGAGCAGGAACATTTTCCCACTTTCTCAGGTGAGATATGTCAATGAAGATTCTCAGTCATCCAGGTAGAATTGTTTGGAGGATGAGTCATGGCAATTGGATTTCTTTTCTTTTTGGTCAGATATTTTTGCTGCTTATCCAAGCAATTTCTTGAAATGACTCATTTCTCAGGTAAGCTTTTAAAAGGAGAGGAGGCCAGCTCTATTTTGCCTTTATCTTCTGTCACAGGCAATATCTGGTGTTTGGTATCAGATGGCTTCTGCCCAGTAAGGATCAATTGCCTTAATCCTGGTGTGAGGATTGAAGAATCAGAAGAAATTACTCATTTAAAAGAAGATGTGGAGCTGGATGCTATTAAATTTTGTCTGTTAATCTATATTATGGATTATTTTGAGCAGTTGTGTCCTTGCTATTAATTTATTCTATCTGTATCTGTACCTTCATGTGGGAGATCTTTGCTACTAACAAGAATCTGATTTTCTTCCTTTCTTTCTCCATTGTCCTTTTTATGGTAAACTGTTTCCTCAAATATTAATCTCCATTATAAATAATCTGTATTTTTTTCCTAAAATCAGTCATCTTATTTTAACAGAAAATATAGCTTACTATGCATCCTGGCCATTTTGTTAACTACAAAAGAGCAAGAACATTTGTCTCCTTGAAATAATGGAGCAGAGAGGAAATTTCTCTGTAAATGGGATGGTGGCAATGACTCTCATCCCATAAGACTGTGAGAGACTGCAGCAGCAGAAATTTTATGGCTTAGAGATCACTTGAGAGGGCCAGAGAAGCAAACTCACTACATCTCAGAGTATGAGTGTACAAGTGATCTGTTATATAATGCCAGGAATCTGTCTAGCTAATGTTGCTATCCAGCACACACTTATTTAGGTCTTGGAGGAGTGCCTAACATCATCCAGCTCTTCTTTTCTGGAGAAATGGACTGAAAGAAAGGCAGCCAAGTTCTAAAATCTTATCTGTGAGGTTCTGTAACTTCATTCTTTAATTTTAAATTCATCTGCAAAGAAACTGGTAACAGGTTTCATAGCTGGTTCGTTTATTGAAGTAGTAGGTCTTTGAAAGTGGTTCATATATCGTTTACACGGATACAGACTGTGCCAAATCCTCTGTAAAGGTCTTAATTATGAACATTCTTCTTTAAGATCTAAGCTCAAGTTTGAGGAATGGAAAGATTCTTAAAAATCAGATCATTAGATAGAGCTAAGAAAGTGCTGTTTCCTCACAATATATTTATAGTTATTTTTACAATGTTACCATACCTTCTACATGTTTATAAACTTTTATTCGCAATCATGAAAGGTAGAAAAACAGAACAACTATCTTGGGAAATAAAGCATTTTAAGCAGATCCTTTAAAATTACTTACCAATGTAACATTTTTGAAAAGAATCAGATTGGTGCCTTTTTCAAGAGGAAATTCCAAAAGTCCCATCCTCTTCTCATATGCTAAACTAATAACTGTCTTTCATCCTTCTGATCCTTTCATCCAAACAGAAGTTTGAAACTTTCTACCCACTCCCTAAACATTAGTTTAGGTCAGTTTCTGGACTCTATGTATATACCAACACATATTACAGATATCCTTTGAGAAAAAAATCTCTCATTCTTATCTCTGCCTCAGGATAAGTAGATCAGCAAGAAGATACTGACTATGGTTAGTGGTCTTCCAAACAGAAGAAAAATACAAATTACAGTAACATATTGGTTCTCAGCAGCATTTATTATTGGGACCAACTCAATAGAGACATGGAATTATAGCATTTGCCTCAGCTAAATTTGACATCCCACCTTGTTTCTTTCTGCCATCAGAACAAAAGTATTAATGAAGCTAAGATGATGTTCTTTCTCTATTCTGCTTATATAGAAGTAGCTAGTCAGTTATATACAGTATGCCGGAAGGGAAAATGGATGAACTCAGCTCATTTTAGGGGAATGAAGATACAGTATAGAATTCTATGTTCCAGATTCTGCTACCAGAATATGTGAAATCTACTAAATGAAGTAGGAATGAGCTTCCATGGAACTGTTCTCCTAAGTAACATCCCCAGTGTACTAAAACAAGCAGTTCCAGGCTATTTTGCTGATATAATTTTGCTGATTTGACTCTGTATCTAAGGAATCCTAAAAACACTCCCTTTGACAAAGATAACCATCTGTTACTGTGTACCCAGTTGATTTTCCCAGAATGAACATGCAGGAGTCCCTGATCTTTTAAAAGCATATCGATCCTGTTTCAACAACCCCCAAATCTCTGACACCTGTTCTGATATAAAAATGCAGAACTGAGTTCAGAGTCATTACTGTGGTAAGCTATCAAACAGTTGAATATTTTTCCATTGGTCTAGGTATCTTTCTTCCTTGAAAGAAAGAATGGCATTCTCAGTAGTGCATACCTTGAACATCATATTGATTCTTCATTGTTTTTAATGATAGTTAAGTATAACTGTATTCTGGATGAAGATGGGGTCTTATAAATTGAATAAATAGGGAGAGAGAAAGCTATTTTTTGCTTGAACAAAGTTGAATCCAGATATTACAAAAATAAATTGATCAGGAAGAAACATTTCTCTATTTTTATGCATAGTAAAGCAGAAGACAATTCAGAAAAGGTATTCTTCATCTTGTGTTCATTAGATAAAATATATTACTTATATCAGCAAAGCCATTCTGCTTTCATGGGAATATAATCCAGGCCACTAAGAAACTGCACTGCTTCTTCAGAGAATATACTCAACCAAGAAAACACATTTATAAACAGAACTACTAAAGAGCAGCATCTCATTATGGAAAATTTATGACACACAATTTTATTTGATCTCTTTCTCTCAGACACGACAACACACACACACCAAACTTCCCTCTCCCCCCCACCATACAGCTGCAGGCTACAGTGATGTGTGCTCACACGCCCACACATAGGTTGATCTGTTAATAACAGAATAACATAAATATATCATAACACACATACACACATAAAGTCCTCTGCAATACTGTACCTAAAAGCTGACACTGTTCCCCTGTGATGGAAGTTTGACTCACATCTGAAAAATCAAGCAGAATATGGGGGGAAAAAATGAATTGCAAAATCAAGAGAATGGGAGAGTAAAATAAATTGTTCTGTCCCCAAACTTCCCAGGATTTCTTTGATACTTTCTCCTTTCCCTCAGCAATTATAATCAACATGACAAGGAGCAAGAAATAACTCATCAGAAAATCCTACTCTGTGATTTTAAACTCAATGGCTGTAAATCATGGAACAAAGTATCAAGACTAGAAGTCTTTCAGCCACCATGCAGAATTATTTTTCTCCTTTTCCACCCACACGCAACTGATGCCACACTGTAATCCGAGAGGCCAGGGTGATAACAGATGGTGAGCAGGGCACTGGGATGTAAAAAAAAAAACACTACCAGAAGAATGAGGTATGATTCTTTCCTTTCTAGCCCCTCTGGCTTATTCATAGTTACAATGACTAATCTTAAATAGTTAGATCTCAAAGAATAGAACTGCTTTCTTCAAGCCCTTCAAATATTACTGAAGTTCAACATCCTTTACAACAGGCCATCCTGAATATGGCTAATGAAAGCTCCATTTCTACTATGTCTGGATCATAGGTTGCTCATCTTTTTGTGCTCTGTGACTTTCTGATGGAGCAAGCCTATGAACAAGTGAATGAGAAAGGAATATGTGGGGGACAGAAGAGGAATGCTGGGATCTTACAAGGTTATTGGACTGGGAATATTAAAAATGCATCAACATTTTCTCCATCCAGATTTTTAGCAATATTTAATTGCCTAGAAATACATGACTTCATGTAGGAATAGAACCACTGCAATGCAAATGTAAACTATTTCAGTAAGAAATATAAATTATTTCCTTATAACCACTTTGTCCTTGAATTTTATCAATGCTTCCCATGAGACTGGAGGTGACCTCTCTTCTTGGCCTCTCATTTAATCAAATGCAGTTGATATGGCCGTGATCAAGAGCTACTTCCAGTTTTTTGTATCTAATTTTCTTTTGAAAATGTTTGTGGTGTGTGCTAGGTCAGTTTCTTTTTTCTTCGACTTGCCTGGCCTAAATGAAGGAAATGGAGAAAATGTTGATGCATCTAATCTAAGATTTGCTTTGTCTTAAGTGCTTTCAGATAATAAAATATGTTAGCTCTGTCATTTTAGTGATGGACATTTAGGCTAACATTTAATCCTGTACAAGTCTCCTAAAATCAAATCTGTTGAAGGCTGTTAAGAAAATCACAAATGAAAAAATAACACAGAAATGAAACTAAGGAGATCAGGAATGGTGTAGTATACTATCTGGTTAAATTAAAAATTTCTACACTAAATGCCGTATGATCAGGCAGCTGGGTTAAACTAGCAAGTGAATTTAGGACACTTTGTTTATACTACAGTATGTTCATGTGCTGAAAATGTTTTGTAAACACAGGACAAACAATTGAACAATTTGAAATGCTTTAAGAATGGCAAATTCTGGAACTTTTTTCAAAGGAAGCCTGCCAAGGCCATTTATTGGTATTTGGGAGTATGATCAAGTTCTATTTCAAAATCTTTTTTTAATGTTACATTACTGTCGATGCAATTTTGACTTCACAGATCTTGTTGGTTTTGTTCTTTTGAGGGTCAAAACTGCTCACTGTTTTTATTACATTTTCATTTATTGAATATTAAAATACAATATGTCTTGTGAGGCTGGTATACATAAAAGATGTCAGTGAAAATAATAAAAATCAAATGACAGTAACCAGAACAACCTTTTTGTTAATCCAGAATTCATTGCCATTTAAGGGACTAATATGTATTAAATCAAGTGTTTGTTGCTTAAATTTAATTTTACTAAAATGGCATCATATAAGTCAATTGATGAAAATGACATAAATTCAGATTAAGGATTTGACAGACTTTTTTCCCCAAATTGTCTGTTAAAGTGAGGTTTTACTGGATTCAGTTTTTTAATGGTAGGAAAAGAAAAAGATTTGGATTATTTTCTTCAAAGTAAAGACACATTCATTAATAATTTCCATAGAATTGCTGAGACTGTACCATGCAGTAAGAATAGGCAGTGATGAGAACAGTGTCCAGATTGTGCAGACTGAAGATCATGCATCTAACAAGCCAACAAGATTAACCAAATGCATAAGAAATCTCAAGGCTTATAAGAGGGTACATAAGGAAGGCCAAGTCAAAATAGTCATTTGAAAAAGGGACCAGTTGATTGAGTATTAAACCAAAATAATTCAAATTCATACAAATGCATCTTCATGTCTATTCAATAGTCTAGCATGATTTGGTTCCCAGCAGCAAAAACATTCCATGTCTATTAAATCTGCACATAATTAGTTTTGCTCATTGCCTTAGCAAAAAAATTCAAAGTGCTGATAATAAAGAGAGATTATATGGAATTTGGGCATTTCCAACAAGGAAGGTGCCTGGTTATATATTAAATCTAACTTGGAATAAGTTCTGGGGCATGTTGTGTGTGTATATGTATTTCCTCATCATTAGCAGGAAAATGAAATCTGTACAAAAGGTTGCATTTCTGGAGATCATAGAAAAGATTTAGGATTACTATACTCGGGACATAAACAGATTACCCAGTCTAAAGAGAAGTAACCTTAATAGATCTCCAATTATACTTCAGTTTCTCTTCTAGTCACAGTATCTCAGTCTCAGTAATGGGAAGGCAGGGAAAGTAGTATATTTAGAATCTGCAGGCATAGAAGTCCACTAATTACTATTCTTAACAGTTAATTGCTGTTAAGCAGCTCTTTTTTGCTGCCTGTGGAAGAACAAGGGAATAAAGAATAAACATAATGCAAATAAAGTAACTTTTTCCCATTCAGCATCCAGTTTTTTATAGCCCAGATATGGTACAGTTACAAGATAAAAAATTTTGGGCCACTTTGGAATCTTCTGGGGAAAAGAAGGATGTATATAGAAGATCAAACAGAAAAAGAGAAATGATATTTTTGTGGATTAAGGAGTTGAAGGACATATCAGGTTAACAGTTGCAGCTCAGAATATTGCATAGCAGACCAAGTCCTTCTGATTAGTTTTAAGTTTCATGCTTACCATTCTTATATGTATATATGAAATATGCATTTCCTCCATACAATTAATTGATCACATAGAAGAAATATCATGGGGTAAACTTTATTTCCTTTCTTTCAGATGAATGTTACAAAACAAACTAAATTATTTCTTCTTATGTCCCTTTCATAAAGAAATGAACACAAATTAATTTGTCCTGGGTTATTAGATTGCATTCTTTCCAAATATAAAGGAAACACAAAATCTATATGCATTTTCTAAATCAGTGACACTCTATAGGTCACAATAAAGTGGGAGTAAAGCTTATTGAACTAAATTGACCTTACCCTATCAGATTATATTATCAGACTTCCAACTACCATACCTCTGATCAGAGCACAGGAGTCCTGCTTCATCAGAATTCAAAACTCTATAGGAATTTAGGGGAAATATTAGTGAATGTTATTGGGTAAGTCTACATTTCTAGCTGCTATTCCCTGTCTACAAAATGGGAACACCAGTGAATTCTATTATTGGATATTGGGAAGAAGAATAAGACAAAGTATTTTTTATAACAATATTAACACTTTTCTTGACAAAAAAATAACTATAACAATAAAAGTTAAATTATCATTATTAACCATTTTCATTTCACTTGAGGAGGCAATTTCTTTCCCCTGCTTTCTCAGACAATTTTGGCTAGTGCCAGCACCAAAGAAGCATATAAAAAGTAATTTTAATTCAGAAAATCAGAACACTAGTAAACAATGGTCTGACAAAAAAAAATAACTGAGCACACACAAGGTTATGCTGAATGTCTAGCAATGTGACAATGACTTATTCAGGCCAAATCACATCAAATAGGGGAGTATACACTCTTGAAGATACACACGTACACATAGGCAAGCAAAGAGAATGCAAAAGCAAAACCAACTACATCCAAATAATTTAAGTGTAACTAAGATCAGGTTCAAAAAACCCTGGCTTACAGAATTAGGGGAAAAATTATAGGAAGTAAACCTTATGTTAAAGGAATCCAAAGAAAAAGGATAATGAGAATTTGTCATATTGGATGAGCAGGGCATACTGGCTCTTGAGATGGGGTGGGAAATATAAATATAATGATGTTAGAATAGAAGCAGAGAGAAAGAAATGGGGACATTCTGAGCCAGAGTCATTAAATCAGGTAGCATACTAATATAATCTATTTATTGTTAATGTTATTTATCTTAAATGTCTGACTGTGGGTTTTCATACCCAAAAATAACATCCCAGAAAATCAATGAGCTATGTGTGTGTAGTCTTAAGGCACAATACTCTCTTGCTCTGATCTTAAATTAATATGTTCAAGAGAACTTGGCATTGCAATCTAAGGACTGAAACAGATCAGGAGTCCAGGATGTGGTTATGATTTCCTTCCAAGAACAGGAAGCAGGACACCTGGCCCCTCTCCTAATTAAGCTCTAATCACTGATTATAGTTTTGTTCCACTTCAGTAACTCAGGTTAGACAGCTAGTTACTATCTGACTGAAGGTCATGCTTCAGAAACATTAGTGAAAAGGCGATTAATGGATTAATAAACAAAGCCAAAGAAAAAAAAGATAAGGACTGAAAAAAGAGCTGTCAGAGAGTACCATTGGGAAGAAATGGTGGTGAGGGGAAAGCAGAAGAGAAACAAGGACTTTCTCCCTACTAGAAAGTGTATAACTGAACATGTGGTTCTTACGAGCAAATGAATCTAATGAAACAGATTAAACATTACCAGACCTCAAGTGAAAAGCTGGGGGAGGAGAACAAACTGTGATAAATGGGAAGTAACTATCGAATTTAACTTGCTTACCTTGCCTGGCAGTTTCGTTACAATCCCAGATCTGCCCTGGACTTTTTGCCTGCCCATTCTCCTCTGGTTTCCCCTCTTCATCATCTTCCACTTTGGTTACAGTGAACTGAGGCATGTTCAAAGCAAAACTTTCTTCTAGGCCAGGACACAAAGAACGGAATGGAGGTGGATCAGGTGACAGGCAGCCCCAGGGAATGGGAGGGAAAAGGTGTGGGCATATGTAATGCGAGGGAGACACACCTCTATGGGTATATGTGTATTCAAGTCATGTATGCTAAGAAGGGTTATTTACAACACTACTAGTAAGACAATTATTCTTAATGTATACTGCTGTGCTACACTAATTCACACTCACTTTACATGAGAGAAGCAATATACAGTGGCTTGCTTTCTACCAAGAATTAAATGCAGTCTGCTAACAGGTACAAGATCTAGTTAATAATTGTTTGCCATTACATAAAGAATGCTTGGGAAGTTAAAAAAAGTTAAATTTGGGAGAAGCCAAAAAGTTTATGCAGCTTAAGGGAAAAAAATATGCAGCACGGTACCAGCAGTACAGTCCTTAAAATTTCCAGGCTCTATAATCTCCCAAGACTTCAAATGGACAACTAACATTAGCTCCATTATTAACAAGGAACATCAAAGGATGTAATTCCTGTGTCAGCTGAAGTTCAACCTGTCTCAAAAGCTGCTGATAGAGTTCTACAAAGGAATCACTGAGTCTGTCCTTTATACATTTATTACTGTCTGGTTGGGTGCAATAATCCTGGAGGACAGGTACAGACTCCAACAAACGACCGGGACTGCATAAAGAAAATTGCAGCTACCCTGCTCTCTATGGAGGACCTGTACATTGAGAGAGTCAAGAGGAGGATGGAGAAGAGATCTGCAGACCCCTCTCACCCTAGACATAATTTGTTTGAACTTCTTCTCTGGACAGCGCTATAGGGTATTGTATACCAAAACAACAAACTCAGGAACAGTTTCTTCTCCCATGCCATCATTCAGCTGAATACCTGACTCATGCTATAAACAGGACACCAAGTGCGAAGAATTCTAAATTAATCCATGAGTACTATCTCAGGTGTATACCTGCTTATCAATAGATTGTGGCTCTAATTCCACACTTTACTATATTCTTTTTGTACTGGCTGCATACTTTGGATGCACACTTTACTGCTGAATACATAATTTTGATGGTTTATGTTATTATTTTAGTGTTGTCTTGCAATTTTACTGAGAGCTGCTTTATCAGAGTCAAATTCCTTGTGTCTAACCATGCTTGGCCAATAAATTATCTCAATCTGAAAAGTATCACAAACTTAAAAATACAAAGAATAAGTAAAAATTATAATACAAAGAGCAAGACCAGCCAACATGTAGTCCTTCTAGCAGTGCTTCTAGGACAAGTAATGTGTTCTGCAAAATAAATTAAAACAAAGCAAATCAACTCCCATGGGAAGACAGTCCAATCTTGGCAAAATGTCTTTCCTTAAAGCCAGAACATGACTCAAGTACATATGGCTGCATAGTGACAACTGTTCACAGAAGAGCCCGTTTTTCAATTTTCCCTTAAGAGATTTTTTTAAAAACATGCATAAGTAAGAGCAGTAATTGAAACCGAGGCAGAACTATTATCCAACTGAGATTTAATCCTGCTTGGGTTGCAGGAAGAATGCTAGTAAGCAGGGTGGGTCTCCATGTTGTCATAATCAGAAAAGAAGTAGGATTAAACTATTTGGGAGTTACTGGGGAAGAAGAATGAACTGGGAGTTGGAACTCAAAGAAATTAACTAGTTTAACAAGGTGGAAGAGAAAAGCCTGAAATAATAAAAATAGTGACTGTGCCTACTTCTCCACATTGTTTGTTAAATTAATTCTGACTATTCTAATCTTTCCTCCATAACTGGCTCTAACATAGATCCCAAATACCTTTGGGAAAAGACTCCACATCTTCTCTATGTACCTAACACTTAGTATACCCATTTACTAAAAAGCTCTATTGGGTGAAAACAACTGGGGGGAGAACTAACACAGAAAATTCCAGTGTTCTGTTCTACTTCCCGCAATCCTACACACGCTATTTATACCATCAACATGACAAGATTATAAACAAGGGCATAACCAATTTAAAAGGTACTTTAGCTTAATCTAAAGTTGTTATAATTGTTTGGCCCAACAAAAGCAGTGAAATGCACTGCCCTTCTTACCTGAGTGACTGTGGGTGGTTTATTGTATACCACCTCCAATCTCAAAAACTTCTTCATGCATTACTTTTCTAGCACGGATATAGATAAAGTAAAACAGAAGCTCTAGCAAACAAACTATGCTGCAGTTTGGAAAGATGACTCCAGTGAGAAAAGGTGTTACAGTGTTTTTCAAGTACCATACCTTTCTCTCCTCTCTTCACAGCATACCTGGCACAATATAAATCAATATATAAATCTGATCTCTACCCCAAGAACTGTATACCCTAAAATTTAACACAACAAATATAGGACAAAATTAACTAGTGGAATTGATTAGCAAAAGATATGATGATGGCTACTAATTGTATAATGGGACTAGATAAATACATAAAAGACAAGTTGGAGAAAACATTGTTCTTAACAAATGTTCCAACTGTAAATATTGCCACTGGGTTGCACCTAGTAGAAATTTGTCTTCTAGCATACAATATATTAAAAATTCATCTTTATCAGCTATCAATTGTTCCAAAGTCAATATCCTTACTTCCATTTTTTCTGTATCATCTTTTCCACAAATTTTTAAAGTCGGTTTCCCTGTAAAGTCAAGTTAGCATGGGAAAAAGGGTTGATTTTTTATTCGAAATTACATTTCATAGTTTTCTAACTTATATCACTGTTACCAGAGATAGTATAGTTTTATAATATTTAGATCTTAATATTGTCCATCCAACCAAATGTGCTATATATGTAGATTCCACAGTTGCCAAATTGGAAAATCAACACCAATCACCAGCTTCTATATTTTGTTATTGTCGTTCAGTCCCTAAATCACATCTGATTCTTTGTGACCCCATGGACCGCAGCACACCAGGCTTCCCTGTCCTCCACCGTCTCCCAGAGTTTGCTCAAACTTATGTATTTTTTCACTTTTTCTAAAAAAAATTTTCTTTGCCAATGCATATATTTTTTCTTTGTGTTTTTTCCCGTTCTCTGTAACTACTTTAAAAGCAATAAAATAATCATAAAAAGTTGGGGGAAATGTGCCTTCAAATATCAGTTGCAGAGAAACAATAGCAAGAAAGAAATATGCCTCCATCTCCTATTTGGGAGAATATCAGAGACATCTGACTGGCCACTCTGAGAAGCAAAATGTTGGGCTAAGATGGTCTTTGTGCTGATACAACTAGACTATTCTTACATTCTTAACAGAAATATAAAAAAAATGGAGTCATTAACAAATTGATATGTGTATCACCAAAGTAAATCAATCCTTCAGGCTGTGATTTATACTTTAACATCATGCTTATATTAGAGAGAATATCTAACTATTCAACACACTGGTTCATTCTGAGTCCAGACTGATAAATGAAGAGCTTTTGAATGCAATTCAGCATGTAGAGTTATGGTATGACCTGAAAGTCCTGTTATCATGTTTACCTCTTTGCAGCAAAGCAGCAGGTAACTAGGTTGCCTCCAGATATAAAGACTCTTTCATTACTATGCATCCTACCTAGTCATGTGACTCAGAGTGGAGCATTTCATTATAATGTGAGTACATCTCCCATTCTTATACAACTAAAATGTGATAAAAGATTAGAGAATCTCAGAAGAATGGAAGAGGAAAAACCATCATGAAAAAGCAGAAAATGGTCCTTAATTAAACTGAGAACCTGCTTAGAAGCAATGGTTTCCAATCTGACTTCCAGGAAAATATTGTTATTAATCAGGATTTAGTAAGCTTCTGGGAAATATTTGTATAACATTCACTATATATACCCTCTTCCACTGTAATCTGACTGCATCTTCATCTGCTTTTTAAAGTCCTGGCTGTTCCAGGTTTTCTTCCAAAGTTCTCTGCCTCAGCTCCACAAGCACAGGTCTAAGCTAATGTCCTGGACTGGAAGAAAAGGAGATCGAGATTAGTATGTCACATACTGAGGAAGAATTTACAATTTAGAGCTAAACTCTATGCTTATTAATTCTAATAACTCAAAGAAGTATATAAGTATAAATTTACCCCCATATTTCAACCACAGATAAAACCAACTAAAACTAAAATAGTGCACTTCAAAAATAATAAAATGGGTAAGTTACAGTTTTGATTTTGATCTTCCACTTAGTTTACCATTCCTCTTTCTGATGCATAAACATCTTCCTTGATTGCCTCACTTGTTGAAACTGAAAGCACTGTCATACAAAAGCATGTGACTATGCAGTAAGAATCTTGATATGCAAGTTTCTCTCCTATTGGCTTCTACATTTCTTTACATAGATAAATGGACATCAGAAAAGATCCTGATGGTACCAGAAAAGATCCTGACTCAACATCTGATTTTTATACTTCAACCCAAAAGAATGTTGGAAGAAATTATATAAAATTAACATCAGCAAGATAAATTAACAGAATGGGATCAAATTTGTATGATGGGAGAAATCAGAAAAGAAAGATTGGGTTTAACAATGGGCAGCATTTGGCTGAGGGACAGAGAGCTATACAAAAAAAATACAGAAAAAATGCTCCTGATGTACTAATTATTAACTGATTGACTTTATATG
>JANHZU010005325.1:0-21985 GCA_032468055.1 Acrochordus granulatus | reverse complement strand
CATCAGTAAGCGTGCTCTGTATTTCCCCTTCAGCCACCTCTGTGCGAGGGTTGGTTGTCTTGTCAGAAGGTGGCTCAGCTGCTTCAGTGGCCAATGAAGTGGTTGCTCTGGAAAAATCACTGGCACCCTCACTGCGGCTTGTTTCAGGCACACTTTCTCTGGAACTGAATCGAACGCAGGAGCTGGAGCGGGAGCTGAGGTCAGGGCTAGTGTCAGAAAGGCCTGGGATATCATCAATTTTGGTGGGGGTAACCATGAACCGGACAGAAGCCATCTTGGCAAAGAAAATTTAAAAAAAAACCACTTGTTATCAGTTTAACTTAAAGTCACCTCAAGTCGTAAGAGGAAGATCATTCAAAAAAAGCAGAGATGACAGCAACGTTACCCAATCCTCTTTCAAGAGGAAGATTCATGTCTACCATGGATTCACAAACTGTCTCACACAGCATGGCAATTAGACATCAATGGTTACTGGGTGCATTTTTAGAACCATAACCAAAGATTGAATGGAGGTGATATTCCATGATTTTGTAAGTTAATGTTTCATCGATGATTACTCTGAAGATTCCATGCATCGGACAAATATGTCTGACTTCTCTTCTCAAGGGTAGCCTAAAGATCAAAAAAAGAAAAATGCTTGCAAATTTTATCCGTCAAAGGACCACACTGCAAAAATCCCAGCATTACCATACGTCTATAAAAGCAGCATCACAGAACCTGCTCAACATTTCTGTTAAGCAAATACTTTTTATCTCAGCAAAATGCAGACGTAATTTTTTCTCGACAGGAAAAAAAAATCCAAAAGCAAAGATCTGCAAGGTATACCAAAATGCTAAAATATAAGATCATAATCCACTTGTCTTCCACTGTCAATGCCAGGAAAGAATATATTCTTCTTTGCAAATGTTCCCTATGATTCTGGTGCAGAAAAAGACAAGACAGAGAGGGAGACAGAGGTATCTTTTTTCAAACCAAAGAGGAGAAATGTCAGATTCCAATGCAAAAAGAAGCAAAAGTTATCTCTCAAGGTGCAACTCAAGAGTCTTGCTGTTTTTGAAGATCCTGTTACAAGATAACCATCAGATGAGCTTCATGCAAGGGGATTATTCGTCCTCCTCAAATTGTACGATTCTGGAAAAAAAAAACAGAAGGAATAGGTATAAAAGTCTAAATGTGTGATACAAAACTGTGGCAAGACACTGGATCCTCTGTGTAAAGCCTCACTGGGATCAGGTTCCCATCCTTGGCCATGTGTTATCCCAAGAGGAGAAAGGACCGTCCTGCGGGAGAGTTCCCCAAAAGGCAGGTGCACCCGAGGAGCACACATTTCCACCTCTGCAAGCCACGGAGCGACAGGACCCAGCACTGTCGTTTTGAGCATGCTGATTCCTGCTGCAAAAAGATGCGGGAGTGCAAGGAGCTTTGGCGAGGGGCCATGAGAGAAAACCTACCACAACGGCGCCCAGACCTCTGCAAGCAGCACCCCCAACGGACCCTCAAGCTGAGGAGACCCCACCAGACCACAGTCCAAAACACGAAGGGAGCGGCGGCAGCGGCAGCCTACCAGACCCCGTCCGAAGCTGGGTCTGGCTTTCCCACGGCTCAAAGCCGTCCCCCACCCACCCACTCACACGCACCCAGCCTCCGCACGAGCCGCGGCGGGGAAGAGCGCGCAAGAACTCTCCGTGAAGCGACCGGACGAGGAGACACAGGTGGGAAGGCGGCACTACGCGTGCGCCACCCTCGCACTCTCCTTCCTCCCCCCCCCCCCGCAGCTCCTCACGTCCTTTGATGGGCAGCCCCCGGAAAGCGGCCGTTGGCGGCTGTTCCTTTTTTACCTGCGGCGCGCGGCGGAGCGGCTCCCCCAACGTTCGAAACGCTCTCGCCTGCGCACGCGTTCTCAAATCTTTGCCGGTTCGTTGAGCTGGCTGGTTGGCTGGCCGGCCAGCCGGCCGGCGCGCGCAGCTGTTGCCCGCGGGCTGGTACTGCCGCTATCTCAGATGCTGGCTCGGGGAAAGGAGGGGGAGGAGGGAAAGCGGACTCTCCTTAAGCGTCCTCATCCTCTCCGGTTTCCATCTCCATCCCCCCTCGCCGCTTTTTTGTTTTGCTGCGCAAGCGCAAAAGGAAATAGCGGCGACTGTTGCTGGGCTTTTTTTCCCCTCAGAGAAGCGCTCGAAGGCGAGGGAGGTGGGAGTGGGGGCCCTCGAGCCGTTGGAGACCGGGAGGGGGGGAAACTACAAACGCGCGACGGTTGCTGGGGGATGTAGTTTCATCAGAATGAGGGGGGCACATTTGTTACCGCCAGGTTTAAGTCGCCTTGCAAGAAATTACAACGAGAGGAGGGGACCCTCGGAAAAAAATTGACCAGCCACTCTTGATTGAGGTTGCAGTTAACCTGGCAGCAACCTTTTTTGGTGGGCCTTTATCCACCCGCCCCCATGGCTGGCTGGGGAATTCTGGGAGTTGAAATCCACTCATCTTGAAGTTGCTAAGGTTGAGAAACTGGTTTCAAAGGCTGCAGGCGTATAATGGTGCGCAAAGAAGCAATTCATGATGTGCAAGGACGTGGCAGTATAATTCAGTGCAAGCTCTAGAGCAACACACTGGCGAGATGCAATTGACTGCAATGCACTGGTGCCTTTCAAGCAGATGTTGCAGCGTCACAGCCCTCCAAAAGAGAGAGAAGGCCGTGAGGAGAGTCGTGCTGGATTTGGCCCCAAAGTGGCTTTCAGGGCATGTGTCTTAGTGGCAACCTGGGGCATCTGGGAAGTCTGCAAGCAAGACTTAAGAGATTAATGGCTCTTTTTCATGCTTGCTTCTTAATCACTGGTGTTATTTAGGGCAGTGGGGTATTCCAAATATATGCCTCTCAGAATTAGTAGTCAAGGAGGGCCTAATGTTTGTCTATTTCCTAGTCTAAAGCCATCAAAACTGTTGGCCGTCACACTGGAAGGCAAAGTGTTGTGTCACTTTTTCACCCTACGCAAGAAAGTCCTTCCCTTTTTTCTGTCCCAAATAATTCCACTGTTAATTTCTGTTTTAACTTCTTCTGCAGGCAACGCTTCATTGTCTAATTTTAATGAAATAAAACTGAACCTGCTTCCCAACAGGAGAACCAGTCCATCTCCACAACTTTATCTAGTTCTTGGCCAAAAATTACAGGATACATTTGGTGCTGAAGACAAGTTGTTACTCTCAAGACTGACACCAAAAAGGGAAGCAATTCTGAATATATTGGGAGAAGATTCAGGGCAGCCTAGACCAGCCTGAGTCATGATCCAGCTTACAAATGGACATCTCAAGTTTAATGAGTGGTTTTCTCCATGAAGCTTAAGGTAGTTTGCTGTCCTCCTCTTCTCCTATTCCCTATCAGAGATAATAGGTTGAACCTGAGGATGTGAAAGTCTTCTTAAAAACAGTCCTGCATGTTAGCCAGTTGCACCAGTGTTCTTCCTGAGCAACTGAAGACTGTTAGGGGAAAGATAAGGAAATATGGCTTTTTTTCATATCTGTGGAAGACCTCCTGTGTGATAGTTCCCACCCCAAAGCTAGCCAGCCACGCATTGCTTCTGCAAACCATCCAATTCTGGCACACAATCCCAAATATACTTGGATTCTCCCTGCTTGGGGACACAAATTGTTTTACGCTTTTTAGGCACCCAATCAGCAAAAAAGCTGTATCAGGCTGAGTAGCCTGGAAGAAAGTCATGCTGAGTGCTGATTCAGCCTTACTTAATTCATGTGAGCCTCTGCTCAAAATCTACCACCAGCAGCCTTCTGTTTATTGTCTAGTTTCTCCCACTCCTGCTGCAGTTTCCAGCAGCATGATGTGAACAAGACATTTTATATAGCAGCCTTTAGCTCAGATCTTCCCATCCCGTTGGGGGCAGGAAGTGGAAACCAAAGCAACACACACAAGAACAAAACAGAATTCATAACAACCAAGTCCCTTCAGTGTTACCCCTCTGAATCCACACAATGCAAGGCAACTGGCAGTAGAAAATGCTTATCTATTGGATTGTATGATCACCCCTTTCTCCAAAAGCATTCAGCTTCTTATTCAGTAGCCATCACTACCACTTACATCTCATTGAACTCTCAAGAACAGAGGAATAATTTTATGCAGAGAAATGAAACAGAAAATGGAAGGGTGAGGAAGGTGGCAATCTAACAATAGGAAACAGCTCAGGCAGATTCTTTGTTGGGTTCTCAGCTGTGGCACAAAGTCTCATGTGTAACCCACCAAAATGAATCCCTAAGCAGCCATTTTTCATGGCCTGCCCTAATTTGTTGGGGAGACCCTAAGAAGACAGCAGAATTACATTCAAGTGCTTGAAAGGCTATAGTACATGATTGCCATAGGCAGGGCTGCTTGAGAACTCAAGGGGCAATTAGGGTCTTTCCTGCTCATTTGCAAGAATATCTTCAGCATTCCAGTTCCAGGGAAGGGCAGTACACTTTATGTTGGTTCCCATCTACCCATCCAAACCTATTGTATTTGGATTTCCACCCCTAACGTTCAGCTGGAATCCTTTATCTTTATTATTCTATATTCTGTTCTTTGAGGACGACAAGGAACTGATATTTATCCTTCTGTGCAACATCTTTTCAGCTAAAGAGCACTATTACATTTCCCTTCAGTTTTTTCAATTTATTCATTAAATGTTTCTCATCCCTGGATCATCTTGTAGTTTTTATAAAACTGTTTCAGTTCTTCTGAATTTTAAAATATGGTACCCAGAATTGAATTCAAGATGGGTCCAACCATTGTAGAATGTAGAGGAATTACTTATGATTTGGAAGTTATACTTTCCTTGAAAGAGGCTAAAATGTTTGCCTTCTTTGCATCACTACACTGCTGGCTCACATTGTTTGCAATGAACTGCTATTCTAAACCCTTTTTCCTAAATGTTACTGCCGAGCCCCATCCTATATTTATGCATTTATTGTCTGTTCCTCAAATGGATGACATTGCATTTGTCTGTTCAATGTCATTGTTATTTTCAAGCCATTTTTAAAATTTACAAGGATATTTTGAGTTTTCTTTTATAGAACATTAGCTATCCCATCCAATTTTGTAACATCAGCATGACTTGATAAACTTTTTCTCATTTCCTCACCCAAGTTGTTCGCAAAAAATATTGAAAACAATTGACCCAAGGAAAGAGGACTGAATCTTACGGTACCCTAGTCAATATTTTCCTACAGTTTGATAAGAAACTGTTGATGAGTACAATTTTCAAGTCAGCACTGATCCACTGGTGCCATATAGCCCAGAGTTAGCTCGCTTGATTAAGAACTAAAGGAATCACCCACCTAAAATAAAACTGTAATATTTTCAGCATGAGTACTATTGATAGACTTCCCAAGCAGAAAAAAATAGAAGCTGTTCTCTGGGAATACCACATGGATCTATCACGATAAAGAAATAGAACAATGGAGAATCTTACTTTATTGTCAGAATTATGTAGCCAAAAAATGTGAATAAAATAATTTTATCTTGCTTGCAGAATGTAGCCCATTCCTCTTCTACAAAGCACAAAAGGAATTAAGTCAAGTTCGAAAAACATCAGTTATTGCAAAGTGGTACAGTAACATGGTTGGCAGAAAGCAGATCTATGGCTTGCTCTTCATCTGCATCGGCTTCTTCAAGGCTGCTCTCAAAGCTTATCTTGCTGCCTTTGTAACTTGGGTACAGGATAAAAGTACATTTAAACAACAGGCCGAGGCTGCTGGGTCATCAGGACCCCAAATCGTTTCTTGATGGTGATCCTGTGTCGTGAATATTTGTCATCAGGAGAGAAGCGGGCAGGGTGGGCTGAACATGTTGGCTGGCCAGACGGATCCACCTTCTGCAAAGTTGGGGACGCAAGACATAAATACTTGTCAATTTCAGGAAGATCATATTGACCTCAAATTAACAAGTTCCATCTGAAAGCTACGCAGGTCCCCTCCTCTTAGATAGGTGCACAATGTACAGAAAGCCCATTGGCATCTATCCAGAACATGTGCAAGGCATTAAAAAAACCAGTGCTGAGGATGGTGCTGCTGTGGTTCTCTTTAATTTAGAGAAATATATTCAACCACTAATCAACTGACCTCCAAAGCAGCAGATTTCAGAAAATTAAAAAGCACTAGCAGATGTTAAAGTCTTCCTGAAGCTGTATGGAGTCTTATTTTCACTCACAAATACACATTCCCATCCACCTCAAAAAAGGCTGCGAAAAACCTAGCATATCTCCACTGCTGTTTGACTGACATCTCTACCATCAACCAAATGTTTTTTTCTCATCAAAAACAGTTAACACTAGACATTTTTGATATGGCACCCAGTGTACCGATGATCACAGGGACCACCACGGCTGGTTATGTCATAACCTTTCAGTTTTGATTTTCAGATCATGATACTTCGTCTTCTATTTTAGTATCCCAATATTGCCACATCCATTATCCAAACTTTCTTCTTTTCAACCAGTTACATCTGGTGCGTTATGGGCCACGGCTTTATCAATTTGTGTTTTGTCTTTATTAATAAATGCTGCTTCTTCAGCCTTTGTTCCGAATTATAAATTATTATGACTTCTGGTGCACCTTTTGCAACCAAAGCCCTAATATCACAAAAAAAAACATACATTTTACTGCTCTAGCCACTGAATTGCATATTTGTGCTTTCAATCTCTTTACCAATTTTTCCATCTTAATGCAGAAGGTTATCAGATAGAGTAAATGAATACTCCATTCCCTGATCTAGATAATAAACCCATCCTTTTTCCTCCACACCAGTTTCTACATTTCCCACCAAAGCCCTATAAAGGCGAGGAAAATAAGCATTCTAGTTTTAAAGTAAAGAAAAAGTACTCCCATATTACATTCTGGAAATGAACCCCATTGCATACGGAGATCATTATTTCTCTTTGCCTCCCAGAAGATGGTTAAGAGAAACACTACGGGAAGAAGATGGTGTTTGCAGCCGCATGCATCGGTTGCATCCATATTGGCTGCAGGAGGAAGAGCTGAAAGGCCGTGGGAATAAACCTTTACCTTGAGAGTGTAGACTCTCTCCCCTTCTTCACTGATGTAGTAATGCAGAAACATCGCGATCAAGCTGCAACCGTAAGGCCGCTGACTTTACCGGTGATTACCGAACTGAAAAAAACGCGCACCTCCTCCCAGTCTCCAACTCACGTGTCACCCACCGCTTCCGGGTACGGCCGTCCTTTACCTCTCCAACGAAGGACCTCCCAAAGAAGCAATGCGTTCTGGGACTTGTAGTTTTGCATTCGGCCCAAGCTCCACGATTCACTCGCTCGCAGCGCCGTCCTAGAAGTTGTAGTCTCTTTCCCCAATGAATGCCGGGAAGGGTGGTCGCTCGTCTCTGCGCCGGCCGCAGCGGAGGCCTCCGCCGGGGTTGCGTGTTTGGCGGCTTTGGCGGCGGTTTTCGCTCGGCTCGGTCTCTTGCGAAGGAAACGCGGTCGCCGGACGGAAAAAAGCGAAGCAGACGCGTAACAAGCAAGACTTGGCGCGGCAAAAAGTTCTGCCGGCGTAACGTCCTGGAGTCCGTCGAATTAGGGAGGTCGCCTGAGGCAGTGGCTGGAGGCGGAGGGGGCCGATAAAGGCGTTCAAACAAAACCCTCGAGCGGCCCACGAAGTGTGCTAAAATAGCGTATTTCTCCTTGCTTGTTAAATAAACTGCAGCGGCTGAGTTCACACGCACGTTAAGCCCGCGCGATAAATAACAACCAGTGTTCACACGTCACGCGGACGCCCGGATAAGCGGAGCAGACGCGTGTGTTTTGTGCGTTTGGGGAGAGCTCGCTCGGTTGTGAAAAACCAGAACATTAGACGGGTTGACTGAAGCATTCTGGTTTAAAGTGCCGTGTGAACCCATCACTCGGGTGCCTTGTTCCTCAGCACTTGAGAAAAGCTGCCCTGACAGGTGATGAATTTTAGCAGATGAAAAAGTAGGAAGACGGGAGAGCTCCAGTGCACCGCTTCCCGATGTTTTCAAGAGTCGGCTCCGTCCAAACCTACAGCTGGGGTAGGACATCACATCTGGACATTCGTTAGCAGGTGATTTGGGAAGGCCTGTTGCTTAACTAAAGATGGGAGGCGGAAACCGCATGTTAGAGCGGTCAAATGAAACATGTGGATCATTCTCCAGCCAGGTCTCTCTGTAGAATAAAACCAGAACACGCCTGTACAGTGTAAAAAGAAGACCAATGAGAGAAGAACCACCGTCAGGTGACTTGGAAGCCGAAGCCCCCAAAGAAGGACTTAGGGTCCCTTCACCAAACTGCACTTCTCAAAGTTCTGTTAGGAGAGGCCCGATGTCGGTTAAACAGTTCCAAACTGCTTTAAGCCGTAAATGTCAGTCTGGGTTGCCCTCGAGGGGACAACCTGTGCCTACAATTGACTGCCCAATGTCAGAGCGGACATCGTAGATCAAATTGCGGCTCAGAAGCAGAAACTCTGCTCACTCCTTTGCTGTTCAACCGTTGGTGTTTTTTAGGAAGTCTCAACCTTGAGGAAGGATGGTCCACTGGCCCAAGAATAATTTCTGAAACTCGCTTCTTTACCTCCATGACAACTACTTACACAGCGGCAGCATCAGGCATCGATCTTGATCATGGAAACCAAGACTTTGGTTTAACCTGTTCCTGCTTACGGCTAAGAGGTAAAAGACCCAGAAGTAAAAAGCCCACGGGAAGCTGGCAACGGATTAGAAGTATTGTTGAGATGGAAGAGAACATTCCTGGTGAAAGGAGCTGTGGCACCTCAAAGTATTTTCCATCATGCTTGCACAGACCTTCTGGAAATTGTACAGGATAAATGCAGAAGCACTGTATGAAAATTCAGGCTGGATCTGCAGGTAGAACTTTGACCTTCCTCCCCCTTATTAGAACTACCAAGACGTCCAGGTTCTGGAACTGTTATTCAACCTTCGCACCTAGAGTCAAGTCAACAATGAACGATCTTCTTGGAAACCAGATGCTGGCCTCATGAATTGCCCAGAAGACCCAGTTTCCAAACCACTTCTACTAATGCAGTTACAACAGGACCTCACAGAGACCAAAGAGCTACCAGTTTCCTTGGCCAGCTCTGTTTGCTTAAGATTCTTTCTCCTATAGGGCCATGACCACCCAGAATCACACCCAGGGCCCTGGCCTCTCACCCTGCCCTCCAAATGTTCCTTCACTGCTCCTGCCGGCTTTTCCTGGGGCTGCTTTACTGGTGACCTCAGTGGACAGCCCAGGAAGCAAGTTGATCATCAAGCTGAAACGAGAAGGACCTATCATGGGAGGTGCTGAGGAGCTGCCCCGAACTCAGACTTTCTTCCTGACAGGGATGCCATTGGGTTGGGCCACCCAACGCCGGGATGGTCCTGGTGGTCCTGGTATCCGCACAGTGTTGTTGACTAAAGTTGGCGAGGAGCCAGGTGGCCGGAAATCTAGAGCACCTGATGCTATTCCATCTGCTCAAGGGTCACCTCCCAGTGACACCTCTTTTGCTTGTACCTCCAAGGGAGTTTATGAGAATTACCGGCGCTGGCAACGCTACAAGGCTTTGGCAAGGCGCCATTTCCCAGCCACACCTGACGCAGAAGCTCTTGCTTGTTTTTTCATGTGAGAGTCCTGATGGGAAAGATCCTTAGGTTGGAAGATTGATCTAGAATTGGGACGATAAGGAGATATGGGCAGGGTTCAGCCTTTGTGCTATATAATAAGGGGATTTATTAGATTTTGATTGAGCCTGTTATGTGAACCAACATACACATTTGACTTTCTGATTTATGACTTCTCATTGTTCAGTAAACAGTGAGATAGAACAATACATGAACCAAGTCATAGATTATGTGATGGGATTAAGACACATAAATTGGCATTGATTGCAATAAAGTGCCAAGTTTAGAGTAAATCCTACTTTTCAAACGTTGCTCAGTTCAACACATTGGAAAAATAGACTTGAAGAAAGGAAATGACTTTGCCCAAAACAATATGACATTGGTAGCAAACTAAAAATTGGTTTGCTCCAAATCTCGCATTTCTCTTTTTGAAGCCTGAAATTCAAGATGTAAACTGAGCATAGTTAGCTGGTCATTTGAATAAGGATTTCTTTGTTACCTCCAGGGAAAAAAGTCCCTCTGAGCTCTCAGATCCATGAGCTAAGGATCAATCAGTGCAGGCAACCAGAAGCTGTTGGTTTCTTTGTTTGATTTATATTCCAAGTTTCTTCAGGCATCCAAGTGGCATTGGCAGTACTTTTCCATTCAGATTTATCCTCCCAACAATCCTGTGAGATATCTCGGACTGAGAGATGTTGCTTTGTTCATCACACAATGTGTTTACTCATGGTTAACTGAATATTCATGGGTAATGTGACAGTGAAGATTCTCAGTCATCCAAGTAGAATTGTCTGAATATTGAGCCATAACAACTGGACTTCTTTTCTTGTTGGTTCGAGATGTTTCGCTGCTTATCAGTCTGAAGAAGCTGCCTGAATAAGCAACGAAACGTCTCGAACCAACAAGAAAAGAAGTCCAGTTGCTATGACTCAACCTCCAGACATTCATGGGTAAATCATTCCAGGAATATAATTTTCAAGGTTCACCCAGTATTTGGACCATAAATTGATCATATGGGCCAGAGGAGCAAAATATGTGGTGGTCTAGTTTCAGGTTTAACACTGCCAATATCTAACCCAGTCTCAATAAGCTTTGTGGCAGAATGGGAATTTAAACCTGAATGGGAATTTAAACCTGTCTCACCACTCTTCCACCCAGGGCTTCATCAATTTAGGGTACAGCTACATCTCTAAGTGTAATGCTTATGTGACATCAAGAAACAATCAAAATTAAACTCGGCACACCCCAAAAAAAATCTCGAAAAATTCTGGCACAGAGAAAACACACTCTTACCTGCTGCGGAGTTTTCCTCTGCCATGCCATGTAGGGCGGTCTTCATACAACGTGTTGTGAACTTCCCCTTCGCCTTTTTCTTAACATCTCTTTGAAATGCATCTCCAAATGTTGCTTCCCTCGCTCCTTGCTACTCTCTTCTTGTTTTGTGCGTTTGTATCAATTGCATTTCTGTGGCTGCGCTGTAACCGCTGAACCACACTGTTGGAGAGGCCGAGAAGCTGAGAAGGTACTTTGAGGGATCCTGAAGAGGAGGGCTTGGAGGAGAAGGGGGGGATCAGAAAGACATGAGTCTTGTGGTGGGAGATGCTGCAGTGGGAGATGGTACCTCATTACAGTGAAGACTGCTCAGAATTGGGAAATCTTGTTGATACACAATATTGCCATCCTGCCCTACAGCCCCGTCCTCCGTTCACTGGCCCGCCTTCGTCCTGACATGACCCTGGAGGATGGGGTTCCCCGCGCTGTGCAGGAATGGGAGCACAGCAGCAATTTTGAACGCATGATCTTCTATGAAATGGCAGAAAAGTGAGAACTGGCTCCAAGTCTCCTTTTAATATTCCCCCAGCTCCCAGTTTATGTTATGTGTCCCTGGTGTGGGTTTCAGATGGTTGACCCCTGTGCCATTTCCTTTATCTCCATCCTTTCCCAGGTTCATGGAGTTTGAAGCCGAAGAAGAACAGCAAATCCAAAAGATGAAACTATTGGCCACCTGCTCCCAGTTTCAGAACCCTGTTCCCAAGCCCAATAAGCCACCAATGTCCCCTGCCCCTGAATCTGGACAACAGCAAGGTACTGTCTATTCCCATTGCCTGCTGTTTGAGCAAATGGTTTGTCCATCTAGGGAAGCCATTGCAGAACTGTCAAAGGTAAGTCAGTCAACAAGGGGCATGACGGGGAAATTAGGGCCCAGTTTATGGTAAAATCCCATTATTGCCTTGTGGGCTGGGTTGATGCCTCGTGCAGTTTGCTTGGTTTGGATTACAGGTAGTCCTTGACTTACAAATGGTCGCTCAGTGACCATTCAACGTTAGGACAACCCGGTTCCAGATTCCAACAGCTCACCCCCCGCAGTCATATGATTGTATTTTGGGACCTCAGCAACCAGCCTGCATTTATGGCTGTTTATAGTGTCCCACAGCCACATGCCCGCAATTTGTGTTTTTGCTGAAATCTGGTGTTTATTTCCAGTTTTTGTCAAAAACACCTCGTAGCAAACAATGGGTTTGCTTAACAACTGCTGCGTTCACTTAATGACCACCATGTTTGCTTTACCATCATCACATTCACTGAATGACTGCTGCAAAAAAAAAGGCTGTAAAGACAGATCGGGTCATGTGGTGATCTGCTGTAAGAGTATCATGGCTGACAACCCTAATGGACAGTCTCCGTTAGGGTTGTTAAGTCAAAGACTACCAGTAGCATGGTGTGGGTATCCAAGCAGTGTCATTAATAAAGCACAGTTAGGAACTATGCACTGAATTATGTGCAGATTAAAAAACCCGCCAGTTATAACTCACTCATCACAAAAGCAAAAGCTAGATAAATCCAGGCTTAGTATCATCTCTAAACAGCAGATCTCCAAATAACCCCTAGATGGTGGCATTTTCCATATTGTGTTGGTGCCATGTGATAGTTACCCAGATGTTTAAAGCTCAAACCGGGTAGCTTTACTGTACCTGCTCATTAATTTTTTTTCTAAACAAGGAATGGTCAAAGGCATTTGAGTAGAACTCAGTTGTATATACCGGACCATGAAGCCGGCAACACTGCTTCAGTGCTGCTGATGATACAAATTATGGCTGAATGAGCAAAGCCATCAAGTGTGAACCAGGCCTTGGACTCCATGCTCTTAACATGGCGCTTTCTGAGATACATATTTATAGTGCTCTGCTTCGCAATGCTATGAAAAAAATCTTTCCCTGTGCGATGTGTTTGGGATATAAAGTGTGCTTAACAGCTTCCTTCCAAACTCACTTCTACTTTAATACCATACAAGGAATTTGAAATAACTCCCGATGCTCAGCTGCAGCAGTATGCAAAGCATAAGAATTTCAGAGATTCGAAAAAATGCTATCACTGAAGCAGAGCAGCCACTAGCACATATTACCCCAAATGTCATTGCGCTGATAGGACACACTGTATGTAGGTGTGCAAACTTTGTATACTATAGTTGCTTCTGTTGACCTGAGTTATGGAAAAGCACTAGGTAGAGACTCAAGGTCATGGGAATCCTTGTGTATGTGTCTTTGCATCCCAAACCTGGCATGACAGCTCAGATATGAGTTTAAGCTAGCATGCCTTTTTTGGGTGCAATCACTAGTCAAAACCCAGACCTTTCTTTGCCCAGCCTTCTCCACTCTGATATTGCGGAGTTGCAATTCCCAGACTTTTCAGCAAGAATTGGGAATTCCCAACACATTCAGATGGTACAGATTAGTGGCAATTGATTTAGCATTTACCTGGGGAGAAGCTAATTGGAGGTCCCAGGCTCTGATCTTATCCAATTAGAGAAGTATCAGTGATTCTTTCCAATGGCTAGCCAAATTAAGGAAAAGAGCACTGAAAAAGTAACAGCAGTAGCCTTGAAAACTGCTGGAAATATCTCCTTCTCAGCTAGCATCTAATTGCTCCCTGGGCCATCCATTAGATACTGTAAGTGAATTGAGTAGATCATTCATGTTTGTCATTCTACTCCAAGGGACTGGCAAAAGTATGCCGAGATGGAGAACTGACTCCATGACCCCCCTTTTCCAAAAGTTTATATCCCAAAGAAATCAGCTTCCAAGAGCCGCCAGCCTCGACGCCGCCAGAAGCGCCCTCCCAGTACATCCAACCCAGGAGCACCCAGAGAAATCCCAGATGAGGCCGTGCATCAATATGCAGAGATCATGGAAGGTCTGAATACCACCTGGGAGGAAGAAGAAGTGGAGAAGAAAGAACAAGGGATGTGCCAAGACGCCCATGACCAGGAGGAAGGGGTGTTCCCAGACTCTGCCCTGCTTCAGTATATTGATCAGTTGTGTGATGATGAAGAATTTGTTTGTAAGGTAACAAAGAACACCCACCCAATAGCAGGCAGTAGGGAGATTTGTTCTTCTGGGCTGTAACCCTTTCTTCGGCCTCATTTTATGACTTTTCTCTCTGTCAAAGAATTCCCAGCATTCTGTTAAAATCTGGATTTAAACACAATAAACAGGTTGAAATGGTGGTTAAGTGGTAGATAGGGCAGCCATCTAAATGAAAATGACCACCAACAGTTATCCTTTCCTTCCTCCAAGAATAGTTTGCATGAGATGTAGAAAGTAGGGAGGAGGGAAGGGAATAGACCATTGAGCCTACATGAGCACATCACTTCTGTTGCCTTAATCAACAAGCAATAATGATTTATTGCAACCAGCAATCCAGATCTTGAGCAATTCCATTCTAAGTGCTGACTGACCATGATTATCCCTTTACCAAGCCAGAAATCTTGCCTTAACTCCAATTTGGGAAACTTTCTTTCATTTAAGGCACATTATTTGTTCTAAATTTCTTGAGAGCTAGAGGGAATGGAAAAATGCCTCAATGATGTCATCAGAAGGGAGGAAGCTGAATTATTCAGGCTTTTTTGTGTGCGTGGTTGGGGGTTGGGGAGGTTATTTTAAAGGGAAATAGGAGTGCAAAACCTAGCAGAGGAACAATGCACCAAATTGGTCTTAAAAGCCACCCTATCCAAACTCAGTGATTTGCTGCACTTTCCAGTGGTGGGACTTTGAGGAGTTCAAGGGATCTAAAAATGGCCTGGGAGGACCTTATCTGCCTGCAGTCTATAGATTGCTCACTCCCACTTACCTTTATATTTTCTTACTCATAATGCTCCTCTCACACTCACTTTTCCATAATCATTTACAGCAGTTCAACTATTATCTTGAATTGATTAAACTAATAAAGATTGGAATCCCTTCTGTCAACCAATGCCTTTTTCTGTAGCTTGTTATAGTGAAAGTAATTGTGTTCATATCAAAGTGAGTATCTGGATGAGAAACTCTGATGCCTTTTGGCGTTACCTTCCATCTGGCCTATCACAGTATACCCCTTTCCTCTCTCTGGCAGGTGGAAGCTGTTATCCACCCACAATTTGTGGCTGACATACTGTCTCCAGAGAAAACCCAAGACCCCTTGGACCTGGTGGAAGAATTAGCAGATGAGTTAAACTTGACACCCAACCAGGTAAGACAAAGAAATTACATTTGAACTGGGAGAATTGGGATCCTACAGCGGGGAAGGCATGGAGGAGAAGGTTGGAATCAGAGGTGCCATTCTATAATTTTAGATCTTGGACTTAGTATTCTTACGCTGAAGTTAGTAAGGGACTTTTTACGTGTTCCTGGGGTTTAAGTACCATTTTTATTCAAAAAACAACTTATTCATTTGTAAAATGAAAGTAATGAAATGAGTGTCCATAATTAGGTACATCTAGGTTCATCCTCACCAGCTGTCCAGAACTACAAAGTTAAAAGGAAAAAAAGATGAAATGGTAAGCAATTTGTAAAGCACAACTGTTGTATATCTATCTCACCACATAGTGACAATGGACCACTGTGATTCTCGAAGCATTATAGGTTCTTAGTTATGGGTTCCCAGATGGCTATCCTGAAGTCTGGTTCCAGTTAGACCACTGTGTGGGAATCACTTCTGTATCAGAGTTTGAGCTTGTTTACAGGTCAATTCAGATGGAGCTGGATACAGAAATTGGCTTTCCTATTGAGGCTCCTAGACTCCCCAGTCTTGTCCAAACTGTTGTGGTTGTGGGGCAGAAGCAGAGGCAGGAAGCAGAAGACGACCAAAAATAACATGGTTTACTGTTCCCAGTTGAAGACAGAAACACATACTGGAATTCATCAATCCATTAGAATTAGTTGTATATATACCTCCTATTGATCACCACCTAAATTGCCATGTCCAACTGGGAACAGGAAGTAATAATCCAATGACAAAGGGACATTATGTATTTCCTGCCCTATACAAGATTTAACATCACTGCACAATCCCATCCAATTGGCAAGTGGTCCTTGAAAGACCAAAGCCTGCACAGATTGATAGACTCACAGTATAGCTGATGTAGCTGAAGGCCAATATCAGTAATGATTTCCCCATAATACAATTACACTGTGGAGCTTTTGTTTATATATACATACTCCTTTCCTTGTCTGTCTACAGTTAACTGAGAAGAGACTTCTGGCACTGTCTGAAGAGGAAAGGGAGCCCTCTGTCTATCCTACTTCCCAGTCTGATTCTACTCCGTCACAGTCTGAGGAAGAAGATGAGGTCAGTGGTAATGGCAAAGGAGAAGAAGCGTTGCAACAGGTTGTAAAAAGGTCTTCCATGAACAAGGGCACTCGAGCTAGCCAATTAAGATTGGCCACATCCTTTGTCAGTTCTCCACTGGCTTCTCATGCACAACAAAAACTGGGAGACAGAGATTTTCTCCCAAAGATTGTCAGACCAAGTTCATCTCATAAATCTTGCAGTCATGACTCTCTGGATGGGCATTTAATATCCACTTTGAAGAATCCAGAGGAAAGGGAGATGCAGAAATCCCAGGAAAAAGATCTAATTTTGACTCATGGTAATGGAACTCCAACTCAGACCCAGTGGACCTTTCCAAGCTTGAAAGGAAACAACACCCTTAGTAATCATTTAGCATCACAAAGGGATAACAGAACAAGGCAAGAAATTGTAAGGCTCTGCTCTTCTAATTATTCAAAGCAAGATATCAATCAGGAACAAAAGATTAAGGATCAAGTAGAGGCTTTTAAGACTGAAGAGCAGGAAGAACATGCAGTCATAGCACCAGTGAAGAATGGAATCCATATAATTCAGAATAATATGAAATCAACCCAGGATGGTAACCGAAAAGGACAATTAAAAACGGTATGGACAGCACAAGTTTCTTCTTCAAAAGAGGCTGAGAATCATAAACAAGACAATACGAGGTTAGTTGGGAATTGCATGGGGAAAAAGCATCTAAAGTTGAGTTTCAGTGAACATAGAGAATTGAATGAACAGGTCATAAATCAACCTCCGATTCAAGATAGCATGGGATTTGAAGGTCCCTTAAATAAAGCAGAGATTGAATATCAGGAAAGGAAAATGAGATCTTATCAGGACACCCAGAACAGTGTCAGCAGTCAGGAAGTCATTCAGTTTGAATGTGACAAACAAAACAGTTGCCAGGAAGTAGTAGGCAAATACCAATATCAGACCCAAGGACTTCAAATAACTAATGTTACTGCAACTCAGAGTGATAATGTAAACCCTTGTGGCCAAAATAAAGCAAGCCAAGATAGACCAACATCAACTCTTTCAGGAACGGGTAAAAAATCTGTAGGCCAAGAAGCAAAGATTCTATCTCAGAGAAAGGCCCACACTAATCTAAAGCAAATAAAGAATATAAAAAGTAAAAGCCAAGTAAGAAGTATAAGGCTGCCTATCGATAATTTAATATTGCATAAACAGTTAAGTTCCATTAGGCAAGATGGCCAACAATCAACTGAGCTATCTGTGTTGGAAACTAATCAAGAAACTAATTTAAAAGCAAACATTAAGCTTGGCAGAAGAAATAGTCAGCAGTTGAGTTTAGATGACGCTAGTGAGGGAGGGAAGCTTGAAGACTACCTACCAAGTGGAGTTTCTGAGCACCCACCATATTTCACCTTTTCAGGGCATGAGCCACCATTTTTGATTGTCCAGAATAGCCTTGAGAAAGTCGAGAAGTCTCAGTGGCCTCTCTCAGATCAGGATAAGGTCACTCCACAGACGGAAAATCTTTCAAATGACAAAGGCCTAAAATTCACTCTAAATCCTTCTAGCTGTAACTCCATGGACGAGGTTGATGGAGAGAATAGTGTTCCCCCTGGAGATCATATACCTGTACCCACTAGTGCATTTCCAACACATCTTAGCCTCCAAGGTAACAGCAGTCATGAAAACAATATATTCAGCCCTAAAACTCTAAGATGTGAATCTGAAGTCTACTGGGAACCGGTAATTTCAGAGAAAGAAATGAGTAATTGGAATCAGATAGGAGATGATTTGATCAAGAGAGTCACTGTGATGAATGTTGTGCTTCCAGAACTCCCTGGAGGAACCATGGAAGATATTCCCAAAGAAGAGGAGGAGGAGGAAAAGGATAATGAAGAAGATGAAGAACTGTCCGGTTTCTCTTCATTACTTGCCTCCAAGCTCATCCTCTCTCCTCACAGTGACCACTTGTTTCTTACAATGGAACAAGGGGATACACTGTCCTTTTCACCCATGGATCCTGCAAAACAACTCAAGCCACGGCATTGCTCCAAGGGTCAGTTACCCCAGAATTCCACCCCTCTCCCAAACAAGAACTTGGAAGTTAATCCATCTCTCCACCATACTCAAAAGAGAAAGAGTAATACCATAGGGACTCGGAGGAGCAAACGTCTTCGCAACTAGTAACTGGTCCCCTTTTCCTAAGTGGGTTGCCATTAGCAATCTTGGTCAACCAGTCTTTTTCAATCCTTACATGGTCATCTTCATTCACCTGAGATTTCAGAATCCCATCATTGTTCGAAATATGACCGATGAAAAGATTATGCTGGAATACAGATTGGCTTTTGTATCTTTCTAAAAACATTTATTTCAAGGACAGCTCCCCACCCATCACCCACCCCAGTTGTTTACACTTCTTAGCAAATTAAAGCATTTTAAATCACTCAACTGGCTCTGCAGAAAAGACTCCGAAAGCATCCCATTTCTTTTCAGAGAGTAAAATATGGTTTTGTCTTTTTAATCCCATCTCATATTGAACCTGGGTGATCTGTGGCAATCAGATTTGGAAGAAAGAAGGGCCCAGTCAAAAATAAGAGAATGGTTCCTGCCAAGTTGGAGAATTCCCAGCTAGGCAGCAGTGCCAAACTCATAAACTATTAGAAACATGGAGAGGGTAGAAAGGGGGGAAAATCAGAAATGTACACGGTTAGGAAATCCACGTTCTCTGTAGCTTTCAAATTCATTATACAGGCAGGGGGATGTTATAACTTGAGAAAGAAAGAGGATCTGCTTAGGCTTTTAGCAAAGCAGCCTTTCCAAAATATAATGTTTTTAAATGTGTGGGAGTACTGTGCTGGCTGGGGATAATGGGGCACTGGCTGGAGATGATGAGTATTGCAGTTAACCCCACCCGAAGAGCAGTTGGATGGACAAGAGCGGTTTTATAGCATCTAGCCATGGAATGTTTGTTTTAGTTTGGGAAATTTAAAAAAAGCTTTTGAATAATATGGGAAAATTTCAAGAAAAAGGAAAGAAGATGTCTTCCAGTATTCCCAAATCCCGGCTCCTTCCTTTTCACCATGGCTGTATTGCAGTCAAGCAGTTGAGGACACTAAAATCAGTTTCTCACCCTTAGCACGATTGAGGAAGTCGTCAGAAAGGTGGGAGAAAAAAAAGGAAGAATGAATTTTTTCCCCCCTTCTCAGTAAGTGAATTTTGAACAATGCCACGGTGGTTTTGCGTTTCAGGCAGACCAAATTCCCACCAACCGGTTAGGTAATAAGGATGCAGTTCAGCATTTGATCTCTTTTTGCAATCTTGAATGGGCTGGAAAATCCAGAGCGCAAACAGGTGTCTCCCTATCAGCCTTTAAAAAAAGGGGAGGGCAGGAACCGTATTTGTTTTAAAATGCAGTCCACATATATATATATATATATTTATTATAGAGATATAGATATTTATCTTATATATAAAATAGCACTTTCTTCTATTTTACAAAACAGAAAATGAAACCCAGAAATGACACAATCTCATTCTTCCATTCATTCTTCCTCTCAACGACAACAAAACTAAAATCAACAACGTAAAGGGTAGAATTAAATCCTAGCCCCACCCTCCCCCAAACAAACTCTAAAGTAAGCCCAGAGAAGCCCCAATCCCAAAGAATCTGCGGCTGTGATTTCCCCATTTTTGTTTGCCCTGAGATGGGGAGGGGAAGTCTTGGCTCCAGTCCGCCTAATCACCCCGACAGCAGGGAGCAAGCAAAGGAACAGGCTTGGTTGTGGCCAAGGATGTGGCATGGCTGTGTGTCTGTGTGGGCTGTTGTCACAGTCACTGGATACAGATGGCTCAGTAGGTAGGGGAGGGCTTCAGTCACCCTTGCTTTTGGGAGAGGCGGCAGAGACACCATTAGCATAAGTGGAGGGGAGGGCAGGCTTGGGCAGGACGCAGGCTGGAGGGGGACGCAGATACGTGCTGAACAGGCGGGCATAGTCAGGGTGATGGAGAGAGAAGTCCTGGAATTCACCTGGTTACAAAAAAGGGGACAACAAAGCACATCATTATTAAAAGGGACTCCATAAGTGGCATCACAAAAGGCAAGTCTCTCTAGAACCAAGCATGACTCTAGGTCACCCAAGAGAGCGCCGCTGTAGTTTCTCTCGTAAGTGGCTTGTCACCATCTTTTTCTAGGATGTCTTTTCAATTTCTGAAATGATTTGGTAGCTTCACACCCAAGGATGAAGAAGGTCAGGCTCTGCTTGGCTTTTTTCCAAGATCAGGCCACCTATGGGTTGCTTCCTACCATGACCAAGGCAAAGATGCCCCATGTTGCTGAGAGTTTTTACGGCAGCTATACAGAAGTGGGTTTGCCATTGGCTTTCTTCTGGGATGTTTTTGAGACTTCCCAGCCCAGCCTATAGCCCTAAGACATGTGAGCAGTCACCCATCCAATTAATAATCAGGCACAACTTTGTTCAGATGATTTTGAGATCGATCAGACTCAGTTAGGTGCTGCTTGCTCAGGCATAAAGCCATCCCGGTGACTTTGGGCCAGTCCCTTCCTCTCAGTCCCATCAAGAAGGCAGTGGCAAACTACTCCCAAAAATGTTGCCAAGAAAACTGTGGGGATCTGTGGAGTTGATGTGAAGGAACCCAATCATCACCACCACCACCTTCTGTGATATGGACCTACATTTGAGAGCTCGCATTTGGACAGCCACTTCTCCTCCCTCTAGGGTACCGTTCTTATTGTTCCCATGACTCCAGTTTTTCTGGATGTCCAGGCAACCAGAAGCCATTTTTTAACATTAGATCTCCCACAGCCACAAGCTGTGTGGCAATGATGCTTCAATCCTTTAGGTGTCTATTGGGGGCACTGAAAGACAATATGCCCTAGGCATCCAAAAGGGGTTGAACACATATGTCAACCCACATTTCCCCTTCATTCAAATTAAATAACTATAAATGGAAGAGTTGCTACTGTGGGGCATACAGCCTATGTGATGTCCCCAAAAGTATCTTATCCAGATCTGTTTCTATATCTGAAAATAACAGCTTTCCCTTCCTTGGCTCCTCACATCATTTCTTCCCATCTAGTCCTCTCTTCCATGACTTGCGGCATGGATTTTGAATATCCTTTGGCTGTTGTATTGCACATAACTGAGTTTGTCTTTCCTAGGCTGTCATTTCTTCCCCCTGCCCTTGTCTCACCAAGAGTGAGCCCATCTTGGCTGTGGTCCTCAGTGCAGAGCCAGCTGTAGAGTGCAGCTCCGTCCACAACTGGTGTGCCCAGCAAGAGACGCAAAATAGCGCAGAATCCATCTTGGTGCAAGCAAGAATTTCCTGTCTTGGCCTCCGTTTCTGAGAAGAGCTGGTGGCAGGAAAGGTGCATCAGTTTGACAAAGACATGAAATTGAAACACTGAATGTAATTAGTTCACAAAACTCATTCTGTGGCCTTTGCAACTCCGCTTTCTTTAAATCTTGCGTGCAAAACAAAACATTCTGCATGTCACCCAACCCCCAGAACCGGAGCCTCTCCAGCATGTTCACAACAATCCGATAAATTCTGGAGTGATGTTTACAAGAGAAAGTTAGCAAGCCATAGGAAGAATGAGTCCGATGAAGAGAATATTTGTAGCTAAGGGTTGGACTGTCAAGATCCTTGATGCTCTCTGAGTTTGGTTGTTTTCTTGCAGACCAAGCTGGTGAGGAAGGAAGGTGACCATGACACTAAACATGTAAGAAGCAAAAGACCTGAAGGTTCAGAGGGCTTTAAGGAGGG
>JANHZU010005324.1:84538-102970 GCA_032468055.1 Acrochordus granulatus | reverse complement strand
AAACAATTTCCCCCCTCTGTCTATTCATCCATCTGCCCATCCACCTCAGTCACTAACATAACAATTCTAAAGTACTTCAACATCTGAGACTGACATTTTTATAAAGATGATCCAGGGGCCAGAACAACTAAGGGAGATCTTTCCCCAAATCACTGAGAAAACTATGTTTCTGAATTCTCCTTTTGTTTGACATCAGCACCGAGGAAGCAGTTAGGATGCTGGGCTTGTTGGCCAGAAGGTCAGCAGCTCAAGTTTGAAACCCAAGCGCTGCCATGTAGCAGGGTGAGATCCTGATGTCTGCCCAACTCCTGCCAACCTAGTTTGAAAACATGTAAAAATGCAAGTAGATAAATAGGTACCATCTCAGTGGGAAGGTAATAGCATTCTGTGTGCCTCAGTGTATAGTCCTGCCAGCCACATGACCATGGAAGTGACTTCAGACAACACTGGCTCTTTGGCTATGAAACAGGGATGAGCTTCACCTCCTACAGTTGGACACAACTAGCAGGGGAAACCTTTACCTTTAATGAGGAACTGCAGTTACACAATATTATTTAACATGGCTAACATAATTCTTGGAATGACTTCTATTTAAAAATACACTTTAAGTCCTATTTGCAGTTTATGTCTCATCATTTAACTCTAATAATGATTACAATGCTTTACTTCATTGCAAAACATCTTGACTGTGTAAGAGAAAAACAGAAGACCTAAAGCAGAGCAATTTATAGAATATACGAGATTTGTTCCAACTTCCAAACATTTTATGTACAAATATTTTTTTCAGATTACATAGATGAATGAAAATGCTAAGAGACATAGCAGCAGACATCTCTCAAAAGGAATAAAAGACAAAAAATATTATTAAAAATCTTCCTACTATCTCTGGACTCATTAAGGCTTCAGATGGCCTGATCATCATAAATCTTTCTCACTTATGGGATAATTTAGGGGCAGCTCATATCCAAGAATATAAAATTGACTTTTACTGGTTTTAGAAATTTGCATTACGCAAATTTAATCATTATGCATCTACAATGCAGATTTAATGCCTACTTATTAGTTCTGCTGTTATCGCCAGAATGCAATCCAATCAAGCATTGTTACTCTCAGTCAACCCCGCTTCTTAGGATTGCCCCTTCCAGCCTCATTTAAATTAAGAAGGGATAGCCACAACCATTGCTGGTATATACCAGATAACTTATCCATCCATCCATCCATCCATCCATCCATCCATCCATCCATCCATCTTTGTTCTCTCTCTCTGAAATGTATTGGCTGCCCAGCGCCAGTGGACTTGGAGTATTACAGACTTGGTCCTTAGATTACAGCTCAGTCTAGCTTGCTGACACTTTCAAGTCAATACCTGTACCTTAAAGTTTGCTTTTCTACAGAATAACAAACAAAAGGATGATCAGGGCTTTTTTGAAAGGCAGATTACTCAAAAGGTTGAGAATTATATGGTCTTTCTGAGTGCACAAAAATTAAATTAAAAAAATTATTAGGAAATAAGTTTGAAAATGAGCCAAATGGGCTCTTGGAGGGCACCAGCCTTTTTCAAAATTATAGCTGAACTTTGGTGGCTAGCTGCTCCCATCCCCAAATGGATTTACATAGGAATCAAATGTTGGATGATGATAATCTCTCTAGCAGGAACAGTGAGGGACACATTGTACAATTCAAAGCAAGGGCAGTTAGTTTTCTTCAAATACCAATATAATCACAACCAGTTCCTAAGCAATGTCTAATACTGCATGCTCTCTGGAACATGTGTCCCCACAATTGTGGCTCGCAGCAAGGAACTCCTTTCGACTGCTCTTTCTCTGGAGAGGGTCTCAGGCTAGTCATAAATCCTCTGGGGCCTTGTATAAATACAGATGAGAAGGGGCAATTTCTGCTGATTGGTTCCTTTGTTTTTGCATCTTCATCATCACAACTTGAAATATTTTCTCATACAAATTTATATCCAGAAAATTTCAATCAGGAATGAAGTCCAATTCCTCTGAGCAACAACAGCCCAGTTCTTTTTGTTAGAGGCTAAAACTTGATGGCCACCAGAGGTGGACTACATTCATCAGTAAACAGTCTGTTAATAAATACATCTGTGATTGTGTTGTGTTTTTGGAGGTGGAGCACATAATGGCTATTTAAGCACACAAGACAGTTACACTTGGATAAGAAAGGGAGGAAAGAGGATCAACATCCTGCTCCAGGATTTAGGTAGAATACATTGTGAGAGGCATGCAAGGGCTCTCCATGCCAGGAGATGACAGAGTATCAGTGGAAGCTCCAGAAATAAAGAGCACTATAAGACCTAGGTAACAATTTGGCAGCCACTGGATCCTTGCAGAAAAGAACTTATTTCCTAGTGAATTCTGCCTGTTTTCCTTCTGGTCAGAGATGGTCAGGATGTGTGCATTTGGTCCTTGGAGGTAGGTACCCTTGTCTTTGGTTGTATATTATGAACAGGCCAAGAGTGCAGAGCTTCTCCTATTCTTAGTCAAGTTCTGTTGCTGTCAATATTTTGAAGAGTAGCAGCTATGCTATGACACCAACATTACCATTTCCCCTACAAACTACAGAAGAAGCAGCACCCAGGAGGATGGGGCTGGTGTGGAAGGATGTTCTTTCCACCCAAACACAGAAGCCATAAAAGATTCTGTTTCTGTCTCCTACCACCCCTATTCCCATACTCCTACCCTGCTTCCTTGGCCCTTCCCAGCATAGAGAATTGTATAAGTGCATCCTCCTACAGGTCACCAGATATCTGTGCTCCGAGGAGCCCTTTCTGCACGGGGCACTTCATGTGTTCTTCGGCTGCGGGGTTTCCGCTTTTCCTCCAGATGTTTCCACTTCTGACCTTTAGACTTGATGCTAAATAAAGGGGGCAACAGAGGTGGCTTTTTCTTGGGCTGGTGGCTCTTGCGGCTCCACAGTTGCTCACACACCTGGTCCACATTGCTGAGATTGGGATGATCCACCAGTTGTAAAAAATCTTGATACCAAAGTTTGCGATGGAAAGGTTGTGTGGATTCTTCTTCCCATGAGAGGGAGAGAGAGTCAGCTTGCTGTGCATAGATCACTTCAAGCTGGAGGTGCAGCAGACTTTGAGTAAAGCCATGCTCAGTTGCATGACAATAATAAAAGCCAGCATCATTGCGCTGTACATTGCGCAACAGGATTCCTCGCTCCATCAAAATGACCTGGTCATCCAGCAATACCTGGAGGTTAATGAAATATATACAAATGAAATTGTTATTAACAATCCATAAATAGAAGGAACTCTATGTCTCACTACGAAATGGTTTTATCACTACAATCTACAGGAAAGATCTTTTAAGGACATTGGTACTTGGGAAACATATCTGTCAGAGAGACAGGAAAATATTTTCTCCAGTTGCTCCAAAATTATGGAATGGACCCCTTTATAGTGTTCCATATTTTAATTAATTATTTCAGGGGCCTTTATTATTGTACTGTTTAATTTTAGATTTGTTATGCCTTGGTATTTTCTTTTAGCAAATACAATAGATAAATGTAGAAGGCTGAACCAGTACTATGAACTTTATCTCAATTTTGTTAGCCTTGTTTCGTATTTATTCAAGTAAGAGTGGGATCACCACTAGCATTCAAGTGCAATTCAAGCTGGAATACATGAATGCATGAGTGACTGAATAAATAAAATATGCTATAATTTATTGTGTTTTGTAGAATACCCAATTATCCAAAAATAACTAATGAGGACAGTCTCTATATTGCTTCAATGATAGCTGGTTGATGCTATGAATATACTATAAGTCACTAGTAGAAATATGTGTGCACACAGCAGTTAGACTTGTACCTCCTTTTGGGGGTTATTGCTGGTCTTCTGGTATGTCCACATAATCTTGGCTTGTAGTGATTTAGGTTGACACTCTAGAAAAGTGCTGCTGCCTTCCACTCCATAGATTTTCTTTTCTGGCACACTGATTTTCTGAGCATCTGTACAAAATCAAAAGGGGCAACACCAAGAATGTATCAAACATGGCTACTGGTTTAATAATGAGGAGCACATATGAACATAGGTCCAGTCCAAAAGCCAAGCCAAGCATCAAGAACAAACATCAGATCATAGCTGAAATTGATGAGAAAAGGGAAAAGTTCCTGAAAGCCTATGTGAGGCCAGGATATGTGGGTTCAGAAAAAAATCTCATGCAGAATCCATGGAATTGTGAAGGAAAGAAACTATTTCTTCTAGAAAGAATTATGGATATGGGCATTTAAATTATTGAAAAGAATGGATTCTGATAAGAGACATCCTATCAATCTTCTGCCATATTTTGTCTTTGTGTTGGGTTTTCCAAGAACATGAAGATACTGGATTTAAGCAGAAGTTAGGAAAATGGTTGGACTAAAATTTGGGATTCTATCCTTGATTTTATGCCTTACAGGACTGGTAGATATGTAACTGCCTACGATTGTCTTTGGACTGTTTATTTATTTCCCTCTCATTTTTTATGTGAATATTGGATTGTGTGTAGAGAGGCAAGACAGAAAAGAATGGAACCAAGAACTACCCCAGTTCATGGGATCATTAGTTACAAATGTGAGGGATTAGGAAGAGAAGTTATTTATGGACAAAAAATGGTTTGGGGCATCTCTGGTCTCTCCTCTTTCTATCAGATACATTATCAGATTTTGATAATGGATGAGAATGAAACAAGTGGGGATTGTTGTGTTCCATAGGAATATTATTATCTCTCTTATCCACCCCCCAAAAAAAAAGATTGCACTGGGTAAATTACAAGGACCTTAACTTGGAGTTAATTCAGCAAAACAAAAACTCTGCTGCCAAACACTCTCAATGGTTGCAGTATTGGTATGGTATTGGCATTGGGGATTTCAGCACTCATTCAGTCTTATTATTCCACTCTAGAATTTCATAACCATCATGACTGCCATGCGTCTACTATTGAATCCCGTGATCCAGTAACACCACTGCTCTTGTGCAGAGATGGGGAATGCATTAAAATGAGCCTCTCACTTAGAGTTATAGAACTGAAAGGACTCTTTAGAGAAATGTCCATAAGCCAGGGTCCAGTGATTTGGTTGAGACCCTTGTCCTATGGAATGGGGAAAGAAAATGGGCCACTGGCACTATACAGACCTGGCCTCAGCCTGTTTTTCTTGGGGCTTTTGTGCAATAGAATATACCGGAGAAGAAAGGTCGCAAACTTATTTCAGCCTAGACTGCTCAATTGGCTAAAGAGATATTTAAAAGCACTCACATCTAGAGCACAAGATGCTGGGATCTCCATTCCTCACATCCTGGCGTCGGAATCGCCTATAAGGAAAGAGCATGCAAAGATTTGCCAAACATACTTCTGGGGCTGGGGCTGTAGTCTCAGGTCTGCACCATTAGCAGCCACTGATTCCATGTAGTAGCCATACAGTTAGGATTGGCCTTTGGTCCCTGCCCTCAGGGTTACAGAGCCTAATCTATAGGCTGATCCTTGGCATACCGTTTGGTATTCTGCAGGTATCGAGTGCAGGTGGTGCCATCCCAGGCACAGTAGGGGTCCCTTGCTAGACAACACTCCGCACAAGCTTTGCCATACATCCCACAGCGGTGCAAGGGCAGTTGTGAAATGGAAGTTCTGGAGCCGAGGTATAGCTGTTGCTGTCAGAAGACAAAGCCACACAGTCTCCTTAAGGCCCAGTAAATCTGGACAGTGAAGTTTTCCATAGAAAAAATAACCTTCTGCTTCTAATGTCTTACTGGTTTAAGAAGCTGTATATAAGGCCTGACCTATGTGTCTAGCAGAGATCCATAAACTCTAAAGATGGGAAGGCAGCTTTCCGTTTGTTGAAAGGAGAAAAAAAGAAATTGAGCATACAAGCACTGTCAAAACATGAACATTTTACTTATTTTGTTCATGAACTTCTTGGGGGAAAGACACTTAAATGCAATATGATGTCCTGAAAGAATTGGGAGAACCTACATCATCATCATCATCATCCCTTGGACCGGAGAAATGCATACGTACAATCATCCCTGCATTGATCATCTCCTACCACTTTCTCTCCCCACCTGTAATGATTTACTTTAAAGTATTTATGTAGCAAATGCATTCAAAGAGATGTTTGTTTCCTGATTCTCCCAAGATAGCTTTCCAAAGTTTTTCTGTTGCACCACATACCCGCTTGGATGAGATCTGCATACTAGTAATAGGAGAGGAGTCCTGTCAACAAGAAACAGAAATAATTATGATGGTACTGAACTGCTGAAAAAAACCCCACTACCTTCTCAAGAAGTGCTTCAGGTAACTCCTTGTAATGGGCAAAAGGAGTAACCTTGAGGATTAAGAGGAAGAGCTGCAAGTAAGACAGTGGTCAGAAAAAAGAAATGTGAGTCGGGGACAGAAATGTAAATTGAGAAAGTGTCTTAGGCAAGTTCCCTAGTTCTCAGGAAGGGAGGGGGAAAGCACTTTCAGACCTGAAATATTCTGTTACTGTAATCTTATAATAAAAGTTGGATTGTTCTACATGACTTTGGTTTCTTTGATCTGGTCTACCTTGAAGGGCTGATACGGCTTCATGTGGAGCCTTGCACTATTTCAGCCTGAAACAGGGAAAGTGGAAGCACCTAAGACGGCTAGCAGCACCTGAGTTCAACCTCGCCAACCCAATTTTAATATTTGTGGTCCTGGTGGTGGCACATGATCACACCCACTGGAAGGGCTGTGCATTGCTTTGGAGTTTAGGGGGAAAAGATGCTGCAGGCATGAGGATACGAGCATAGCATCCATCATGTCTTTCCCAGGATTGCTTGGCTGTCCTTTACTGTTGCAGCCTGGTCCTGGGAAGAGACCTATTTGATTTAAGGAGTTGCACACAGATGCTAACATGAGTATTCCCAGGTACTTTGATTGATTATGTACCATCAAGTCATTTTCAACTCCTAATACAGAGAGATAGAAAGTCAGAGATAGAGACAGAGATAGAGAGATAGACAGACACTCTGAAGCAACCTTCAAACTCAATGCACTATACACTCCTACTAATTAAAGATCACTCTAGAGCCTACAGAGCCCTGACTCCCTTGCTCTAGGAAGTGCTCAGTGACCAATGAGGTCTTGTGACAGGAGAGTCCTAGTAAGGGTAAATTACATTATCAACCCTTTTTCTTGAGGCTAAGATGGTAGCAGATGACATGCTGTTTGGCTGCTGCAGCCCATGCTTGTTTCAGAAGCATATTCTGTCCTGTCAGGCTTTCGGCTTGTGGGAGAGGTTTACTTTCTCACCCATTCTTTTTCTCCAGCACTTGATTAGGTTTGGTATTCCCATGACATAACCAACTTAGGTTTAACAACTGATTTTAGGTCAAATTTAATCTCTAGATGGTTAAGTGATTGGTTTAATATTTTTGTGTTCCTTCAACATATGTTTCATTAGTCCAGTTAAGTATGTTGGGGGTACCAGCCCCTGAACCACAAACTAGCTATTGATATTTTAGTCTAGCTTCCCAGAGTACCTAAGCAGTTGGATTAATTCCATCTGTCATGGAAGAAGCACCCATGTAAGTATATTATGTGTACAAAGCCTATAACATTGTTTTTAAAGGTTGCTATTGTTGCCCCAGGCCAAACTAACTGTCTTAAGTTGTTCAAACTCACTTTGAACACCTGCAGTTCCTCTAGGAGCAATTCTTCCATATTTTGCCATGAATCCTTTGGCACAGAAACAACCTTCAAGACTGTGCCAATATCTGCCAGACAAAGGAAAAGTGTAATTATTTTGTACAATAAAGAGGTCATAGGCAGGTGGGACTAAAGAACTACTGTACAATCTTACTTTCCCTCCATAGTCAAACAGAATATATGAAAGTTTCAAGCCACACAAATCAATTTAGACACAACAAACAAACTTGTTGGCTGAGGATGATAGGAGCTGTTGTCCAACATTGATGGAGTGCATCTGACTGGGAAGGCTACTTTAATATATGTACTTAGTTATTCGAATCAAGGGCATTGATTTCAATATCTTTGATTTATTAAGATCAGAGCATCAAAGTCAGATGCATCAAAGAACCAAAGGGAAGTTGGACCAACAGCCTGAGACATGAATAGTTAAGATGCAGAAGATCAGGAACACATTTCCTGTAGCATTTGCAAAAAAAAAAAATACTATTAAGCTATTAAGGGGCCACTTTGATTAAGGCTGCAGTGCTGATAATGTATGCTTTCTTCTATGCTATATTTTTCACCCAGAAGAACCTTTCCCAACTTTTTGTTCTCCAAATGCACAGGACTTGAGTTCATACTATTCCTGACTACTAAGGATGTGGTTCCAATCCTTATTACATTATGGAGACCGAATGTCATTCTGTGTTTCATTTAAACCAGAATAATCTCTTATGAGATTATCTCTGGGAAAAAAATAAATGTATGTTTCCTGGGGTCATGGTTGTGCCAGATTTTTGGTTGTTTAGAATCAAAGAAACTGCGGGCAATGGCAGAGGAAAGAGGAAAGTCAGGGCTTAAGATGCCTTTGGACAAGATGCTAGGAGCTATGTTTCAAAAGAAAAAGCCAAGAAAGTGAAGCAAATATGGTCAGGTCAGGGGAAAAAAATGATTTTATTCAAACAACATTCAGTTCATTAAAACAACCAGTAGGAATTCTCTGCATGTATTTAAGGGCTTCCTCTTTCTAACATATTAATATTACAATTTGGGAGCAACTTGTGATTGCTTATGCATCTTGCTCTATATTTGGTTCTGCTACAAAAAATAGGTTTCTTCAAAGTTATGAGCCAAATCTTAAAACAGGACACAATTATTTCACTTTTGAATAAGGGATGTTCTCTGGCATGCAGTTTTGAGGAGCAGATAGAAACTTGACAGTATATATTCACACTTACTCATCAGAAGAGGAGATACACAGACATACCTGTGCCAATGAAGAGGACATCATAGTGTCCATCGGCAGCTGCCACTCGGTCTACTGTGATGTGAGTAAAGATGTAGTCCACATTGGTTTGCAGGAAGACAGGCTTTTGGCCATGAGGCAGCACTGGATTATACATTAATGGGTGATTACGGGCAAATTGAATTACATCATCAGGGTAATCCTTGGTGGAACTAAAAGTGCCAAAGGTTTTGCTGGGACACTGGAAGTTCAGAGAAAAAAAAAGTGAAGAAAGTTAACATTACCAAACATTGAAAAATGGTCTACTCATAAACACTTCATACTACAGCCTTCCATTTTTGTCACTTTGCTTTCCTTCTATAATTTTTCTTTCTATTTCTCATGGTAACTTTTCTTTCATGCAGCTTGGCTGGTGCCCCTCTTTTCTGATCTCTTTCTTCACTGTTTAACAAAAGTCCAGAATCTCCTGGAACAGAAGCAAAATCCCGCAAGTACAAAACCCTCCCCTTTCTGGGTGCGAGTTAGATATATAAATCAATAATCATCCCTATCCCTAGAGATTTCATGGGCAAAAACACTTTTCTTCACATTTCAAGATCTCAGGTCCACTGTACATACCGTTCCTGGACGAGGATAAGGAACGCGGCCTTGATAGGAAACCCACTGATAGTTAGGCCCCTCCTTGTGAGCAAAAGGACCAAGGAAAGCTCTGCGGATATCATTCATGTGATACACACAGACAGCAGAACCTTTGAAGACCATGCTGTAATCAGAAGAAAAGAGACATTACAGGGGGGGATACAGAAATTAAACTGGGAAAGAATTTGAATCCCTTTGCCATCCAGTAATGTTGATTACAGAAGCTGGCAGACTTCCACACAAAAGGCACTGGGCAGCATCTTTCCCTGTTTAACTGTTGTCAGGTTTTGGGGTTTTTTAAAGAAATTTAAAAAGCAATGGAAGATTATGTCAAGTCCTGCAGAGCAATTGCCCAATAAAAGCCTTGTCTGGAAGCTTTCCACATCTGACAGAGCAAGCCTTTTTCACTGTCAGCTGATGGATTCTGGGGAGCAAAGATACAGATCAGTGCAGCACATCGGGCAGAAAGCAGATCAGAAACTATCACTACATTTCAGCCTGGTTTGTGATAAATCAGCAAAGATTTATTGATTTGATTTGCAGGCCACCCAACTCCAAAATCACTAGACAGCTTATACTGACTCTCAGATTCTCCCTCACTTAAAATTAGGCTATTGAACTAAAGACCACAAGGACTAGCCAGGATGAGTGTGTGCAGAAATGGCAGAAAATGTATTTCTTCACCAAGTATGTACTTGGAGACATTCCTTTCTTCAGTTGCATTTTTTGCACTTGACCCTGGTTGACAGATTGGGGTTCATCATGAAAATGCAAAGTACATACAAGAAGCCTGAAGTCTGCCCACTGTTGATGTAAAGAAGAGTATTTTCTTTTTACCTGGAGGTGGTAAAAACTGCATACAACAATGGATTACGCTTATCCCTGGTTGGCAACAAGAAGACATCACCTGCATTCAACAAGAAGGGAATAAATTATTAGCCTGCAGCTTGGCACTGGATGACTGACATACCACTTCTATCCAAAGGAGAGAACAATTCAGACGTCAAAACATTCATCAAGGAAGGGAAAAATCAAGCCCCCATTCCTGTTTTCTGCTTTGTCTCTCTTTCTATTAAAAGGTCCTACACCAGCCTTCACCAGCCTTGTGTCCACAGCATGTAATTGGCAAAAAATACACATTGTCCAGCCATCACAGTCTAATTTCATGCTGGTTGAGGGCAATGGGAAATATATGTCTGAAGAGTTCCAATTTGGAGAAGGCTGAACTAAATCCATTAAAAACAGCAACTAACTCAATTATATAAGAAGACAAGAATACCAGATGGTAATATCTGAAAACTGAAATTATGTTGTAATTCTGAGAAGGAGAATATTATATTAACAGGGAGAAAAATTGCAAATGGACATTTTTCAAGAGAAATGGAGTTTATTTTTTATTAAGCTTCAGGAGAAAAAAGTATCTGCATTTCAAAATATAACAATGCGTAAAGAACTTTTCTTTTAGTTCAGAAGTGATAATATGATCGAAACTATAATGATATTTAAAAAGGCCAAATCATTAGCTGGAAGTTTTTAACAAACTTTTACCATTAGCATTATTCTAACTCCAACTGTACTACCACTTTGAACTAAAGAAAGAAAGAAACATGTACAATTGTCCATATATTTGTATTGCGTGGACCATGTAGTCAGATGTGACAGGAGAGATGGCATCACTAGGAAAGCAAGACGCAGTTTGAACTCAGATCCAACTTACTATTTTAACTGGGATAAGACCTATTCCAAGGTCAAATATTCAAAAAATAAATGAATTTAGGATGCTTTCAAGATCTGTTCTGTCTTAGCAGAAAAGAGAAGGAAAACAGTGATTTCAATGAGGGACTCAGGAGTGAGGCAGATGCATTATTCCTCCTGTCAGTTTCATACCAAGATCTTCATTCCCAGATAAGAATTTTAGTTGCTTGATAGTTTAACAGCAACCCCATCAGCCTTTTCCTCAATTAGGCCCCTCCCAACTCTCCACCAGTCACTCACGGAGGTAATCAAAATGAGTGTCACTCCCATCACTGCTGGATACTGCACACACCAACCGGGCCTTCAGGAACGTTGTCCATTTATTCACCAGGCTTCTCTGCCCACCCATATCATTCTAAAGGGATAAGAAGAGATGTATCAAACAAGCTGTCTGGGGAGCAGAGAATGATATACACAGGGGCCAGCTGATTCAGAGATCTTCAAGGAGCTCAGAAATCTTTAATGCAAAGGGGCTCAGTTGCACATAGAACCTAATGCATATTTAAGAATGGGCTGGGAGTTTGAATTGTACTGCTTTCAAAGCACTGCTGTGCTGGAATCCTTCTCGACCCTTCAAAAGCTAGTTGTGGCTGTAGAGGCCCTTGGGAACATCTGCTCTAGGGTAGGGACCTTCACCCTTTCAATAAAGCCAGGACCAACACTTAGCCATCTATCTTCACCAGACTTTGTCCAACTTTCAAGTCTCCTGACCATCCTCAACTTGTGACTGGAGCCCATACAAAATTCCTACCCGGCAAATTTGCCCAATGCGCGCAAATGTTTGTTTGCCCAGGCCTTGGGATCCTTCCACTGCTGTTTCCCGGAAGAAAAAGAAGATCTTATCGTCATCAGGATTCTCACTCTCTGGGATCCAGAAGACATCAATGAACTTGGGTTCTTGAGTCAAAGAAATGAAAGAGAATGTTAATACAGGAGAAAGCTGCACAGGTATCCTTTTTTAGATGTAGAAATGGCTGCTTTGGAGACGAGGCAGGAAGGAAAAGTAACAAACAGGCAATTTTTCAGGTTCTTAGATTCTGGGTTTTCTTCTCCTTATGATGAAATCTAAGATGAAATCTTAGCAGTGAGATACTTTCCTTCAAAATGCTAAAGCTCCTTTTAGGGACAAATTAAGCATGAGAAGAGAGATCATCCCTCTCAAGGATCAGAAGGCATGATGTCTCCTTCAAGTTAAACTCAAGTTCTGTAAACTTTATGGACATGTCTATGCAGTTTTATGGCAAGAATGTGGAAGTGTCCTGTCATTGCCTTCTTCTGTTTTTTTTTTGAATCTGAGGATTTCCTGGCAGTCACCATCCAGGTTTTAATCAGATCTGACTCTCCTTCCCTTTCAAGATCAGCCAAAATCAACTAGATCCTGAGACACAGGGAAGTAACTCTGAAGCCATCTGCACACAGATTTCATTTTGAGGCTACAGGTTTTCCTTATACAGACAAGAGAATTTCACAGGAACTGTGACTCTAGTGGATGAATTAACTCTACCTCTTACTTCTTTTCAGGACTCTCCACAGGTCTGGTTAAAAACAAGTCAAGATGGAGACTATGACAATGTGACAGAAGGTCCATCTGTTTTTAATATGCAACACAGATAAAAAGCAGGTGGTACTTTGATTGCACTGCCTTGGCCAACTTCTTGACTTTTTGGGCCAAATCCTGAGGATGTTCTCTGCTTATTTTCTTTGTTAAATTCTTTGTTTGGAAAAAGTAAGAAAAAAGCCAGCTAGTTTGTTAAGGACATTTAGAAGAGAGGAAGGTCACAGAAGTGTCTTCTCCAACAGTATTCCTTTTATGTGTTGGAACCTGTAATCCAAGTTTCCCCAACTAGCATATTTTCCTGATCTTGAAAACAGCACTGTAAAACTGCTAATTAATGAATTAAACCACACCAGACAGAAAACACTCATCCTGCAGAACATTCTGTTTTTCCTTCCATCTTCTCTTCCAGCTGAGCCTTCTGGCAACTCAGGCCATGGTGATGACAGGCTCAGATCACTAGATGGCAGATTCCACTCATAAGTGACTAAACAACGAAGTGAGCAACTTGGAACAAGACAGACAAGAATTGTACTAATGAACTCTGGATACCCTGGCACTTTTAATGCCATTTTTTTCTTTCACTCCCTGTATTGCTTCCTTTTCAGTACTGACCCACTTCCCACACAGTAGGTCCCCTTCTCAAATTCTCCACTGACCATTAAGCCATCGGGAATCATGCTGCTCTGTGCGGACAGAGGGCCTCGATCCTAGACTCCGGAAAATGGTGAAGTCTCGGCCCATCAGATCAGTAGCCACACCAGAATAAAGCTCTTCACCTGGCCAGCACAAAAGGAGAGAGGTTTCAAAAGCTTCCTGGCTTCCCAATCTCTACTGACATCTCAGATAGTGTTCCAGATCTTCTTTCTTTGGTCCCTGAGAAAGATCCCAAGGCATCAGTGAGGGACAGGGCACAGCATTGGGGACTTTGCTGAATGAATCACCATCAAAGCAGCTGCATCCTCAGTGCAGAGTGTCAACTGATCCCATCTATTCCCAAAGCAGATGGAGAAAAGATGCGGGTTTCCCTACATGACATCTTATATAGGTCTTATTACCTTGTCTCACCTTGATTTGGGTGGTAGGTCATTATTTGGGGGGCCTCTCCCATTACCTGCAAGAACTGAGGCAGCCATGTGATTTGGGTCATAAGGGCTTTTGCCTTTGCCATCTTCCAGACTCTTGAAGTCCATCTTAAACACAGAATCCTAGAGAAAAGGGGAACCATGTCCATCAGGAGAAGCTTGGAAGAAGCTATGATTCTTTAGTCTTGGTTTTAGTCTTAGTATCCTTCATCTTAACTCCCAGATACATGTACACTTTATGAACCTTTGTGCATCGCTCACCTCCACACGTTGTCCCACTTCTACAAAGCCACAAATGGGGTGAAAAGCCCCAGTGCCACAGGCATACAGGTGTGTGCGATTGTAGAGATGCAGGATCTTTACAAAATTCATACACTCAGCCTGAAAAGCAAAAACAGAGCTTGTAACCGAGCAAGCCTAATAAATGTCTCCTACTAGAAAAAGTTGCTAAAAGAGAAAGAAGCAGAGAAGTGGAAAGCAGTGGAAAAGTAACAGGAAAGTAACAGGAAAGCTTGCAGAAAGCAGAAATCATTTCTCCAATCTCCCATACAAATGCTTCCTTCAGATGCCAAAAAAACAGCCTGCAGAGCTGATAAAACTGGGAATGGGAAAAAAAGATGCCAGAGCAAAACATGAAACACTGTTTGCTGGCATTTGCTGTCTTGATGCATTCCTTGCTTAGGGAGACTCTCCCTGGCATTGCTGGAATGCCACTGCACGTGGGAGCCTTTCTTCACTTCCATTTACACCAAATGAGAAGGGACAGTGCTGCTGCGAGGCCCATGGCTTACTGGGATGACCGCACATCTTGCTGCCTGTTTCTCTCAATAGGGGGCACTGCAGAGAGCAGCAGTTCTGCACCATTTACTTGATGAACCCCAAGAGAATCAAAGAGATTTGGGGATTGGCCGGGGGAAGTTTCGTGCCTATCACAGTGGACACAGAGAACCTTGCGCATGGTCTATTTCCTGAAAAACAGGGCTCCCCAGCAGCCTTTCCCCTCCTGGCAATTTCAGGAGGCAAGCATCTGTCTGACCGAGTGTTAAGCAGAATTTACTCATTATATATAAATGACAGATTATTTAAATGTCTGGAATAAGCCAGGCAGAAGGGCAACCTCTCCTTCTTGAGGAATGGGCCGTAAATAGAAGCCTGGAGAAATGACAAGCTTACTGTGGGGAAAGGGGCCTCATCCAGCACCACCAGGCACTCAGGAGCATGCCTTACTGCAACGTTCCTCAATGTTGACCACCTTAAGATGTGTGGAACTCCCAGGATTCCCCAGCCAGCATTTTGGCTGGAGAGTTCTGGGAGCTGCCATCCACACATCTTAGAGTTGCCAAGATTGAGAAACACTGCTTTCAGAATTGTTTCTCAGCTGTTCTCGAAAGCTAACAGAAAACAAGCCTATTAAAGCCACCAAAGCGAAGAAGCGCTGAAGGGAGCAGTATGGAACAGGCCAAAAGGAGCCACTTCACAGGCAGCCACGAGTCCGTCGCAAAGCAAGCAAGTGCAATGGCAAGAACTTGCAAGCAAAGATGAAGGGAAGGAGGGGGGAGGGGGAGGAGGAAAGAAGAGTCCCCATAATGTCAACATACTACTCAGGGAAGGAGGGCTCAAAGCAGGGGCAGAGTTCATGCTAAAGCCCTACCACTGGCTCAGTAGGTCAGCTTTTGAAACAGACAAACCTTAAAACCAGAAAAAATGTATTAAGAGATGCATATAAACAAAATATGTGCATGACATTTCACTTTCTTTCCTTTCCTTTGGCTTCTAGGGTTTCCCTTCTGATTTCAGTACATGAAATCTTGCTCTTTCACACATAATTGCCTCTCAATGCCCATCGATAATCTGAATAAAAAAAAATCTTCTCCCCATCCCCTATGTCTGTTTCACAACATTATAAGGAACACCTACTATAAAAGAAATAATCAGAAACTATTAGCAATGTATCACTAGTAAAAGAAGGCATGTGCACTGCATTATTCTATAAAGGAAAGGAAGCTCTCAAAACTCATGGTCTTCTGGTTTCTAGCCTGGTACCTTAATCATCACCCCAAACTTGTTCTCATCTACCTCTACCTCTACCTCAGCTCCAGCAATTAAAAAAATAACAAGAAAAGAAAAAGGGGAAAGAGCAGGAGTAAGCTCGAGAAAAGGGAAAAGAACTCCACTGTCAGTTTTCATGGAAAATTTGACTTAAGCTGCATCTAACCCAAGGATAATTGGGACCACTCAGTTCTTCTTCATTCCTTCTTCCCTTCTATAGAACCCTGCTAACCTGCAATTGTAATTTCAGTGCAAAGTCCCTATGTACCATTTTGCACTTATGTTTTTTAGTAGGCAAGAAATTTCCTTCTGGAAAAATCCTGGGGCTTCTCCCTGAGGTTAAAGTTACTGACACTGACACTTGTGAGCCAGCAGCCAAGTGAAACTAAAATCCAAGAACAAAGACTATGCTCCGTGGACAGAAAATTGTTGGCATCCCATGCCTAGATGCTCGTAATAGGAAAGGGAAATGAGTCACATGTAATGGTGTCAGATCATTGCATTAGGCACGAGCCAGATGTTCCAGTCCTTGTGTCTCATCAGCTCTCTCAAAGGCTGGACATGTGCCAATGAATTTCTCGGGAACTTTCTTCCTGACCATATTATATCACTTGATGCATCACTCATATGACAATGTGGCAAATGGCCTTAAGGCAAAGAACAGATAGAAGAGGACTGGGAAGTATATTTCCTTTATGCCACACAAAATGAATTGGGTCAGTTTGGAAATTAAATCCAGGATACAGCTCCATGGTAGACTATGTGCTCTGATGTCAACAACCAGGTCTAGGTCTCCAGAGTTTGACTTCCTCAGCCATTTGTGGAGCAAACTGGATTAATAACATTCTAAGTTGGCCATAACTGGGTGCACCAACTCCCACAGTAAAACCACAAAGCAGTAACTAATCTGCAGAAAATATGCATGATCTATTCAGCTGTTCTGAATCACATTGTCAAAATACACCCAGTATGTCAGATCTGCTACTTCTCATCTCCCTCTCTTAATTGAAACTGATGTTTATACTAAGAGCCATAGTCAGATCTTGTAGCTAATACGTTGGTAACAACGTATTAGCCTAGTTCTCTGATATTAGTTTGTAGCAGAGAATTCAAGCAAACTTCAACCATAAAGAAAGCTGAGCTTTAAATAGCCAGGTCTCTTCTCCATCCCATTCAAGATTGTTTCAGAACTTAAACAAATCCGTACTCAGGGAAATAGCACTTATATTCCATAGTTAAAGATCCTGGGGATTGGGAATTTTGCTCTATCAAATAATAATTGTTCTGCTTCTGAATCATTCCCACAACAAAACGGAACGGCTCTGTGAATTACTTCCATTCGAGACAGATGCTCTCATGACAGAACAGAGACAATCTGCTGCTTTGCTCTCAGCACAGAACTGGGATACTCTTTTCATGGAGAGAAAACCAATTTGGTAGGATTTTTCCTTTTGTATATCTGATGTTCTAATACAGAACCATCATGAATTAGGAAGCATGTTCCTCCGAACATCAGAACATTCATCAAACAGCAGGGAAGTGTTTGCTTTGTCCAAAATGGCACGGCTGTCGAAACTTAAACGCACTAATTAATTACATAAAGGGACTTGCTAAGAACCTCTCTCATTCTCTGTCTCTTTCTCACACACAAATGGGTCTCAACCATTTGTCCCACCTACTGCAGAGCAAATTTTAAGTAAACAGGTCTGAGGTTGTCACATCCTGTCATCGCTTTTGAGTAGCCAAGAAGACAAACTACCCCTTGCCCTTTTGCTGTGATGGACCAAACAGACTAACTATGGAGCGCTGTCGACACAGGAGTGGGGGGCGAGGGGAGATCCAGGCCCAGCACAGAAAGCAGCACCTCTCCTCCACCAACACAATCTCATTTTTCTGGCCACCTGCCTTATAAGCCTCCTTTCAATCTGGGCTCAGTGGAGCAGAAGGGCTCTTTTTCCAGCAGGATTTGTTGAATTCCTATCTGGAATGAAACATGTGGAAGATGAGTGCTTCATGTTTTCTGCTAAGTTTTCTGCTCTGCCAATGACTTAAGCAAGCACATAAGCAGAAAGAGATGTTCCTGCACAATAAGACTTTGGAGTTATGTTTTGGAGTGATGCTATGGCAATTCCTTTCATTTTTAAGCAGGAATAATATGGTGTGCGACAACTCTTATTTATTTTATTAAATTTATATGCCGCCAAAATCCGAAGACAACAATATATTAAAAACATTTAAAATAAAAATAAACCCCCCATTAAAATAAAAATAAAAAACCCGGTAGACTAGAGAGCTGGGCTACAAATATTTCATATATAAAAAGGGGGGTGAGGATGGCTAAGAATCCATCAGCCACCTCCATGATGATAATCAGCCCCCCCTGGAGCCCCAGGCCATCTCGCAGAGCCAGGTCTTAAGGCCCTTCCGGAAGGCCATCAGGGA
>JANHZU010005324.1:61926-79785 GCA_032468055.1 Acrochordus granulatus | reverse complement strand
TTTTTTTCTTGAATTACCAAAGGGTCCCAGAAGTAGGGTCCCAGAAGAAGGTAAGGGACCTGGAGGAGAGGAGAGCCCAGAAGGAGGAGGAATGGATGTGGTTGCAGAGGAAGTATCTGCTATTAATGTGACTGAGGCGGGATGGTTAGCATTAGATAATGGTGGTTGTTTCTGAAATCTGCAGTCGAAATAGGTCCTCTGCTAGTTGATGGCTTTCTGTAGGTTTCTCTATGCAGAAGCAGGATCATTTGCTGTAAGTTGATTTTTCAGCTTTTCAGAGTGCTTTTTTGCTATTTTGATCTCTTTGGTCAGTGAATTTCTGGCCGGTTATACATGATCCTGTGTCCTATCCTGTAGTCTTCTTGTTTACTGTGATGAAGTTGTTTGAGTTTCAGTGTGAACCAGGAATTATTGTTGTATTATCAAAAGTTTTTGGCGAGCATGCACATTTCCTCACAAAAACTGATGCATGATGTAACTATCAATGAATTCATCCAAGTCTGCTGAAGCAGCCTCAGAGACAGACCATTCTGTGCAATCAAAGCATGCCTCTGTTAATTTTGCATCCTCAGACCACTTTTTGCTTATTAATTAATTAAAGGGAAGATTAATTTAACAAGTAAATTCATCATTCCCTTTTAAGGGAAAAGACAAAGGCCATCACTTTAGGAACTTTTGCTTCAAAATGTTTCTGTCACCTACAGTGAGTCAACTTTCCTGTACATTAGACAGTTATGAAGTGCAGGTGGAAACCCTGTAGCTTGTCACACGTTGTGCAACTGTTGAACATGCTCACCAGTGAACACAGGACTGCCAGGGGTTCAGCAACAGATGGTAATCCATATACTGTAATCTGTATGCAAAGCCTCAAGCCGATGTATATTTATTTAGGAATAACCAATCCGTTTACTGTACCTCTAGGTGCACACAATCAGAAGGGATCATGATGTCTGTATGTCTTCCATCCATCCTTCTGATTTTAAAATCATCCATCTCCCTCACAGAGGTTTTACAAATAAAATATTAAAAACATAAAATGAGCCCTTGTAAGGCTACCGTTTTAACTTGGGAGGATAAGTTGCACTGAAGCTGATGGGGATTTATTTTGGTAGGCGTAGATGGGGCATCTGCCTTGAGTATTAAAGACTATTTTCTGCTGAAATCCTCCCCTCTTCCCCGTACACGTATTCAGCTTCTGGTTTCTCGTCGCTGGAGAAGAGAAACGTTTTCTGTGGCACCCGGGTATGAATTTTGAATTTTTCGCGGCGCGGAAGATCCCGACCCATCGGAGGAGAGGGGGGACGACGCGGCCGCTCTGAACGTGACCGCGCCTGCGAGGAAACCGCGTTACGAAGGAAGGTCCGTCTTACGACGCGGGCGGGAATCACGGCAGAGGGAGCAATAGGGCGCGTGCCGTTCCCTGAGCACGTCTACTGCTTTTTAACGTTCCTCCTTTGGCGACTGTTTCAGCTACCCCAGGATTGGGGGAGGGGAGGGGAGCGAGAGGGCGGCTCTGCCTACGGAAACCCGCTCCCGCCATTGGCGACGCTCCCTCTTCCGAAGGCCGACAAAGCGGGCGTGACGGGAGCGGCGGCTCCCCGGAGGGAGAGGAGTTGTCGCTGCTGCAGTCCTGCTGCGCGGAGAGGAGTAACCGAGGCGCCCCGCCCGAGGACGGTCAAGCAGCCCGCCTCGGCTCGGCCTGCCTGCCTGCCTGCCTGCCTTCCTTCGTGGGCGAGGGCAGGCCGCGGCGACGCGCCCGAGAGCCCCCTGCAGCTCACCCGCGGCCAGGCGGGCTCGAGGTGAGCGGCCGTCCGAGGCGGGAGAGGCTGGGCTGCGTCTGTGGCTGTTTCCCGAGAGAAAAAGGGGGGAGAGATTGAGAAGGCGTGAGGGAAAGACATTGAGGCGGCGTGGGAGGGAGCGGGGAAGAGGAAGGAGTCGACGGCGCGGAATGAGAGATGCGGCACGGCGGGGGGGGGACGCGGCAGGCGAGCCCCGAGAGGCTCTTTTGGACCTGGCTCCTCGGTTGTGGAAACGGCGCGGGGGTGGCTGGCTCCTGAGGGCGGCTAAGTCCACTTCGTCCCCGGGAGAATCCAGGCTGGCAGCCGGCGCTTTAGCCGGCGCGATCAATTATTGAGGCGCTTTATCAGCGGTGTCAGGTTTTCCCTGCCTGTTGACCCAGAACGCAACGCGTGTTGTTGCGACCGTGTGGCACGCTGGCTTTGGGTCGCGAGGCAGCTCTCTGGCCGTCTCAGACTGCCCTTTTCGCAGTGGGGCTTTGCGGGCGAGACCCAAAGGCTAGGGTGCTTTTCTCTCGTCTTTTCTAGAGGCTCCGCGTACTCGCTTCAGAGCGTCGTTATGCTGCGTCTTAGAAGTCAGAAGTAAAGGCGATTATTACTGCGTCGCTGGAGGCTGGGTAATGTCTTCTGTACCGGTAGGGAAGTCCATGGGAAAAGCGATTATTTAGATCCAAACAATGAGAAGCTTAAATAACAAATATCTCTTAGAGTAGCAACGTTGATTACGTTTGAGGTTATGTTGCATGATTAGAGTGACCATTACTGCCCTATCTGAGCAGAATGTGCCAGCAGTCGGGAAGCACAGTATTTTTGGTTAGATATAAAGAATGGTGTCAAAGAGAAAAGCAGTTGTTTAGACCCAAATAACGAGAAGCGTAATATTAATAAAACTAATGCGTATTAGAGTAGCGTTGTTGATTATGAGATGAGAAATTGGACTTCTGTTTGGCATATGCTGAATAATTTCATGATTTATTTCCAATAGGTCCTAAGGCTATTCTGACAAATCATAGAATCGTTAGCAATTAAGATACAGTTATGGCAGTTATCAAATATATAATTGCATGATTATGGGCAAGAACAAGGGTCTGTACTTAATTGTAGACAAGGAAAGGCCTTCTTGTTAATTTGAGCTCAATTACTATTTAGGGTTAATTTTCAGAGTAGTTAATTAACTGAAAGATGCTAATACAAATATTTGGAAACTCCATAGAGTTGATGAGGAGTTTGTGACGTAACATTAAGAAGCCAGGAGAAAGATTCAGAAAAAAAATTCTCTATCTCCATCCCCTTTTCCCAATAGAACACCAGATTCTAAATTATGCTGCACATTCTTGTTGTGCCCAAGACATTGTGCACAAAATTGTACAGAAAAGCAGAAAAACTTTGTAAGTTAGTCTAGTAAAATGTTTGTAAATATTCACTATAAGACATTTAAAGCTTTTTAAAATAAATCCATACTTTAATCAATTTCTTTTTAGCTTAACTGTTTACATGAAAAAAGAAGGGGAAGAGCATAAAATAATAATAATAGAAGAACTTGATGTGAATGAAGGCCAACACCAGCTGATGAACTGGCAGCTGTGATTTCATGTTGTATTATAATAATAATGCATCCCTCCTTTGCATTACTACAGTTTATGTCCAATTAAATTCATATATCTAATGAAATGTATTGCAATCCATGAAGGCTTGTGCCATAAGCCTTTAAGAATCTACTTTATTGTGAGAGGCATAATATATGATTATCATTATAATTTGGTACTTCTAGTTTCTAAAGTTTTCCGAGTGCTGTATAGTTATTTTAAAAAAGCCAGTGGAAACAGAAGTGAAGCAGGGGGGATCAAATTTCCTATAAAAATGTTGTATTACTAGATTGATGATTACTGCCCTATTCATGTAGAATATGGTAGCACGTGATAAGCACAGTATCTGGTTAGATATAAAAAAAGATGTTAAACTAAGTTGTCTCTTAACGGAATCCATAATACTACCAGCCAGATTCTAATAACCTGTAATCTTGAATAATTTATAGAAATTTATAACTGAAACACCTTTTAAATACGATGGCTGCAATCCCATATACATCCCCAGCTGTCCCCTTCCCCAAGATGCAAATGGTGCCCACTCTTCTGGGGTTTTGCAAAGCCTTTCACACGTGGCTATTCATGGAGCTTCTTCATGTTTCTTAATTGATATGGTTCCTTGTCATGGTTTTAACCATTTTAGTTGTATACTCTGATGTTGTGTGCCACTCAGAGTCTTTTGGAGTGGGTATTATATGTACCAGGACTAAGCTCTGTTCAGTGGAACAGATGTGCAGGGGACCACTTGTTCTCATATGCATTTCTACAGATGAACAGCATTTGAATTGCCCAGATTCAATTATTCCTATAAGTTGTGTCACCGTTAAGCAGAACTGATGTTCAGAGTAGTTCCTAGACCTAATTCTTTCTATTGTCACTGCCTGTTTACCTTTCCTCTCTGATTTTGAAAACAGGCGGTGAGTGAGTGATTATCAAGAATAGCAACGACTCACTGCTGTATCCTTAGGCAGCTGAGATTCTGAAATGTAAGTTTTCTGCCAAAGTACAATTCTGTACTATACCAATAAATACTTAAGGATTTGACATTCAGATGAATAAATTATTTCTGTATGTTGATGAAGTTACAAAAAATACTAAGAAAAAAAGGACTGCTGTCAGAGCAGAAGCATCCCTTTTCTTTGGAAATGGGAGGTGCTGTGAAGTGCTCATAATATATACCATATTGTATTCTATCTCAAGGGTGCAATTAGGGCAGAACTTTGTGTAAATTCAGTTCTCTATAATTACTCAGCAAAAGGAATAAGAGGACTTACCAGTAGAGGGTTTGCTTGTTGAAGTAAATATACTTTACAATCCAAAGTGTTCTCCCATAGCATAATTACCAAAATATACTACTGCATTCCTAAATACTAAAGTAATTAGCACAAGTACTAAATTCAGTTTTCCTAAAAAATACTAAATTGAACATATAAACTAATGAATGCACCCCATGTTTCAAAACAGTCCTCCAATCAGGACTTCTGATGGTGAAATGTTTACTCAAATGTAGGCCAAAATTCTGACCACTGTAATAACTGAAGGAAAATGGAGTTCCTTGTAAAATAATTGATTATTTACTTATTTACATATTTATTTGAAATAATCTTCACATTTCCATATCCCTCCTATTAACTTTCAAACCATTGGTATATAATTTATAATTATGACACAAAGCTACATCAAATTAACCAGTGTTGTATTTTGAGAACCACATCAATAATTTCTTCTGAAAAATGATTTTCACTTTTCACTGCTATCCAACAGGCATGAATTTTATTGCACTGATAATAATTTTAGATCTATGGAAATGTGACAAAGAGATTCCCAAATTGTCTTCTGTTGACATTCATCTACTGGATGCTCAAGTTCCTTATTCTATGTCTCCCTATACCATTGAACAACTTAGTTAGTATACTATAAAATATACTTATTATTACTAATTATGATTTTATTATTTGTAAAGTGTATTTTAAATTCTCTAGTACTAGAAGGAAGGTCCAATTAAATGATGGTCCAACAAAATGATGGTCCATTTTGGATGTTGTAACTAAGGATGGCATATTCTATTTCTGCTACAACTCCTCTGAAATAAAAACTATCATCTGATCCCATTAATTAATCGATGACATACAATCATCCAAGAGTTCCAATAAAAGGATTGCTATTTTCACTTTTGGATTCCTTCCAATTAACATTAATTAAAATGTTAATTAATTAACATCAATAATTAATTAATGTTAATTAAATAACATTAATCAATGTTAATTTAGCAGGATCAATAACATTGAATCATACTTGGCATGCTCTTTCATACCATATCTTCTATAAGCTATGTCAAGGAGAAATCTGTGTCTTCTGAATAAAAATCTTCAACATATAAGAAATCATAATAGGTTGATATATATACTCACACACTAGATAGGTAGGTAGAGAAAGAGAGAGAGATTTTTAAAAGATCAATTTCAGCCTATGACCACTCTCAAAACTTTCAGAGAGACCAGTTAATGATCTCCCAAATTTCACTTTAGTTTCAGATCAATTAATATTGCACCAAAAACTCTCAAAACCATCAATTAATTCTATTGATTTTGGTATGGAAGATTCAGATTTGTCAGTAAACCTTAATTTTAACTCTGTGCCTAAATCTAACTGTATTTTATATAGTCCTTACAGGGCATAAACTATGAATCTCCCCTCTACCCAATTGCAGAAGCTAGTTTCCAAATGCAAACCATACAGTAAAGCTGAGACAGGACAGCCTGCTATATATCACTTTCTGCTAAGAATCCCATTAGTCCTTACTAATATTTTTGGAAATAGATAATACATTTTCAGAGTTCTTGACAAAAAAGAAAGCAAATGAAAGACTTACAAATGGCTATTGCCAATACATTTTATCAAAAGGCTTCTTAGCATGCAAGTCTCTACAGATAAATGTTATATGCCCTTAGTCAAATTAATGCCACAATTGAATGCTCTGAGCCCTATTCGCTCCTCCGTTTTTTTATTCACAGTACTCATATCTTAGAACACCATTAAATCCTTGAAAATGCCTGTTACTTGCTGCATTCAGTACAGCAATCATAAATGTGTAAATGGAAAGGTCCCATATCCTGGACTGGCAAAGATTTAGGAAGGTGGCCTTTAAGCCCACCTTCTCTCTGACAGACACAAATCTATTCCACCCATTTATATGAAGTTTTGCACATTCAAAATTTCCTGTTGCTTAATAGCCTTGACACAGTGTTTCCACAACAGCTTAATTTCTTCATCCAACAGCCCCAACAAATATTGTCTCATACTGGATGGCAGAAAATGCCTCTGTTTTGAACTGAGTACTACCTTGAGGCTCCAAGTATGTCTGTGTGTGCTGAGAAATGCAAGTAGTGGCATTTCTGAATCCAAGATTTGTTTCACATACAGACCCAGCAGTTTGTGATTAACCTGCTCCAGTGTAGATCCATTCAAGCTGCTGGCAGAGAGCTGGCTGTGGGGGAAACTGCTATTATAATCTGATTGCCCCCCATCATAAATCCAATTTCTATCTGAATCAAATCCCATCCTAACACCCCTCTTTTCAGTTCCCTCTTTGATTGGTCCACCAATTTTAATAGGTTACCCGTCTCAACCAGCATGACATTAATCTCCCAGCATCTGCTCAGAGAAAGGACTCTTTCTTTACACCCAGAGCTTAATCTGCCTTCAGCAGCAGGAACAAATAAGCCATTGTGAGGAAGTGAAAGAAAGTGACTGGCAGGGGAGCAGTCCACCCGCTAATGAGCTGTTGCTGATGTCAATTGCAAGGGCTGACAGAGAAATCACAGCCGGATCAGCTGTTCCTACTTATTTATTCCATTAAATTTATATCATATAAATAGATCTGTATACACATCCATTTTTCTTTCCAATAACCCGATGAGGTACATTAAACTGAGATTGGCCCAAAGCCAACCAGCAGCTGAGGATTTACTTAAATCTTGGTCATCCCAGTCCTAGTCCAACCTCACCCTCTGCCCCAATCAAAGACCTTAACTATAGTTCCAGTACCGATTAAGATCTCCAACCTTTTGCGGGCAGTGAATGCATGGGGAGCAGTATGGTGAGAGATGTTACAGATGCCATCATAACACAGCAATTATGTTCACAATGTGGCTAAATTTCACGAATAGTTTTTAAAAGGGTAATGGAAAGAAGGTGACTTAGAGTTTAAATCATATAACACAGACCCTTTTAAAGTCTTCCTTTCCTCTTTTTCTTTTTCCCAACACTTACAGTCAAATCAGCAAGTCATCAGGGCACATAGGCACAAATAAAGTATGAATGGGCACTATGTTGCTTCTCCTGATAAACAAGGACGGTCTGGTTGGGCTTCACCGTCTGTTTCTTTCGAAAGTACCTCCTACCTTTTTCAGGCTGCATTCTCCACTTTGGCTAATCTACACATAGAAGAATCTGAACATATTTAACTTCAGTGAAGCACATCACCTGCCTTGGGTCTGGTCTTTCTTGTACCCTTCTACAGTTTTAAGATGATGATGATCCTTTTATGAAGGGTACTGGTGGAGAGTTCTGTCTCATGCATATGCCACATCTGTGGTGCATTTTTATGTTGGTCAGAGAGGAAGAAGCTCTCTGTCTTTTTTAGTTAGCACAAAGTCAATAGATTGGCAGAAAAGGCTAGGAAGTAGTAGATGGAAGGTCTCTCTTCCCAGTTTTCTAGTTTGAACGATGTCTCTGAGGGTTAAACTGGACTAAATCATCAAACATGTACCTACAACCTCAAGGATGTGCTTTTTGATTACCCTTGAGACAGGAAAGTACATTACTTCAAAAGCTGCTGGCCCCACAGAACCTTTGGAATAAGAAATGCTATCCTCCTGCAGGGTGACAGTTTGCTTTTTGGGGGTGTTAGTGGCAGGGAAGGGGAAAGGGATTCTTCTTTACTGCTTGTCTCTTTCCTTCCTACTGAGACAAATGTGAATCTGTCACCTTTGCCTTCCCTGTTCCTCTTGCCTTTGCTGTTCCTTCCCCCCTGGAGAACATGATAATTACCCTAACAGACCAGCCCCCATTGGTTGCTGCCTTAAGGGGATCCACCCTTGGCGTAGTGTGGCAGTGACTGCTGCTGGTTTGAGGCCAATGTCCTTGCCCCCTACAGGGACAGTGAAGGTGAGAGGAGCAGGGAGCACAGAGATCTATGTTTTGGGGGAGGGTCGTGGGAGAGAGAGGGGTAGGCAAGCAAGAGAAGAAGGGAGAGAACTGGTGGAAGATAGGAGGCAATGGCAGACTGTAAGGAATTACTGGAAGGCATCCTACAAGAATGATATTTCCTGCAACAAAAAATAAGACTGATTGTCAAGGAGATCTGGTCTCTTCAGCAGTGAAGAACAAATGGCCACAGGGCCATTGTGCTTCTTGTTTATTTGTTTATACATATGTACATACATACATACATTAGCAAAGACAAAAATGATACAAGTGATAATACCTTCACTGCCCAGCAATTTCAGGGAATTACTCAAAAGATAAGATACTCCAGCATGTCACCAGCTTTGGCCAGTTGATAGAAACGGAGAAAGAATGAACTCCAACAGAAAGTTTCCCTTATGATTACATCTTCACTTGCAAATCTAACCAGAATCCTAGTATGACGCAAGCTACAATCTGCCAAAATATGACACTCATTTTAAACTAATTCCAAATGCACGTACTGCTGTTTAAACACAGCAAAACTTACTTAGTGTGTGTTCAAATATCCATGGACAGATATGATTCATCTTAAGAATTTTTTTAAGTCTGTGTAAGCAGAAAAACATGACAACTGAGCTCTGTGTAGCCTAGACTCAGAATAACAATTAGAAACCTCCTACGTTTGTTTTTTTTAAAATCAGTATTAGAAATTCATTGACTGACAATGGTTTAGATGAACTGGATTTTTCCTAAAAATCAGACCAAAAATGAAAAAAATTAGATTACCAAATACATTATATAGAATCAATACTATGATTATATGATAGTTTTTGTATCCTCAAAGAGCCAAATATTTGTAATTGTTATTTATAAAATATCTTTCAAGTCTTACTAACGGACTGTCTAATCTCCATGAAATACTTCTTGTTATTTTAGACCTTAGCTGAACTTGAAAATTTCAACAGGGCTGGACCTAATTAGCACCTGCTTGGATGAGAGGCCACTAGGAAATACTAACCCTGTAAACTGGACTGGGAAGTCAGAAATAACATTCTGAAAGAAGACAATGGCAAAGTACTTTATGGCCAAGAAAACTATAAGGATCTGTTTGTGAAGATGTTAGGAGCTGAGCTTAACTCAGAACTCACATTTTAACTTTAAGGACACTTTCAAGGATTTGTTATTCTTACGATTAATCAATTCCAGCAATCCAATGAATGGGACATAGATTCCCATAAATAGATTACATACTATTTAAGTTAGTGACATTTTCTGAATATTTTGATGAATAGCTATCAATCTATCATCTGCTAATCTGCCTTGCTTTAAAAAATCATTGTACTGCTGCCCGTGACCATACCTTTGCCAAAGTCTTTTTAGACATTTTAAACCTCTGGAGTATTAAACCACTTTGACTCTAATATTAGAAGCAAACCAATTTTCTACTCCGGATTTCCCAGAGTGTTCAGAATGGTGGAAACCTCAAATTCTTATCATCTTTCTTTACCATAAATAAATAGACTCACAATAGATGAACTGAATCGAGGTCAATGTCCCCTGCATCAATATCAGAGATAATGCCATTCAATTAAGGAAAGATGCTCTATGCTTCAAATGATTTGGAGAAAGGAATACAGTCCAGTTTCACTTTACTAATATAAGAATAAGATTATTTCAGATTCGCATCAACAGACTTTCCTTGTCCAAGCACAGATCAGAAAATTTCCACTCTAGTTACAGCCTGAAGAATTGAGATACAATTATGGGTCCCATGTGAATAGCAGATAAAAAATGGCAAAGAAGTACTCACAAGATGCAAAACCTCTACACATAGATTAGAAGCTGTCACATTTAGTCCCAAATTCCTACTTTGCACAAATATCAGCTCTGTCTCCACCTACTGTTTCATAGCTCATCTCAAGAACATTTTCCCCTTAACACCGCTCACACCATGCAGGTGACAAGAGTCACCTATCAGAACACAAGAGATTCAGCAAACTTGGTTCATATTTCCACTTAAGACTGAAAAACTCTCTTGCCTTCCCACCTCTTACCCATCTTTACCATGGAAGGAGAGCTTCACACGGGGATTGGTGGTGATAATTGTAGTCACTTCCCCAGCCAGCAACAGAAAGACCAATGTCTGGATCATAGCAGCTATTGTCTCTTTTTCTCTGGACTCTAAGTTTCAGGTGGCTGAAAGATGGAAAAGCAAGAGTGAGACTGTGCTTGCTAGGTCAGATTACAATCATTCCTGACAGGAGGATGAATGGGGGAAGGAAGAAATAATGGCAGCAGTAAAAAGTGAGATCTCTAGCTTGTTTTAGAAAGAGAAGCACTCACTTACATCCAAATTTAATGCATTCAAATAAACAAATACAGAGCAGCATAGCAAAGAAACGTTGGATTTAAACCAGGAGACCCATTGAGATTCACTGCAGGAGCTTGAATCTAGTCAAATCAAATTATGAAAATAAAATGAGAAAATGGAACTATGTATAACCATCCTAAGTGTCTTGATTATTTTGGTTTCTTCTTTAGTCTCCAATTTCCCTCCCTGGTAGCATCAGTAAAGGAATTTTAGCACAATAATAAGAGCCAGTGTTTTTGCTGTTTATACCTTCAGAAGACATACTTAGTTCTCAGGAGCTGTGTGCAGCTTTTAAGATTTAGCAGATGCATGAGTCTCATGATGGGACTTCCTTTGAGAAGCAGAAGAAATTGGGTGTGATTGTCTTTGTAACATTTGGATACAGAATGATGCCTTCTCAAAGTTTTGAACTACAGTTCCCATAGTCCCTTGCAATTGTCCATTGTGGCTGGATCTAGAGGAAATTGAAATAAAAATTTCTGGAGGACATGCAATTATCTATCTTTGTTCACACTGCAAGCCCCATATTTCACAGAACTCATTTGATCCAAATTTTAGTTAATTCTGTGTCTTTCTGTGTTCATTTTGTATTTGTTTCATTCACTGCTGCTATTTTTTCTATCAAGTACTTGTGGAGGTTATTCCTTCCATCTTGTATGTAATCTTTATCATACTTCAGAAAGCTTGAAGAAGTCTCAGTGCAGATGATAAAGAAGGCTAGATGTAGTATGTAGTTACAATAATAGCTGCAGTCTATATTTGGTGCACTTGCAGATGCTGCTCTTCCTAGCTCTGAATCACGATTTTCTTTCATCTGGCTATTTTTTTCCCCATTTTCAGAAGGTGCTGCCTTCTGGATTCTCCAGGAAAGTTCCTCAAAGCCTGAAACTACAAAAGGTATCTAAAAAATTATAAATGAATGCACAATCTCCTGTGGCCATGCACAAAGTGTTACAAAGCAATGCATAATTCATACCTCAGCTTTAAATATATCAGGCAAAAACTTTGCAGAATTATTTGCTTTGCATAGCAGCCCAGGAAAAATAAGTACTGCCAAGATAATTAAAAGACATACTTATTTTGCACTACCAGTGTTCTAGATTGTAGATCCTTCTACAATATCTCTGTTATGCAAATCTGCAACCATGCAATTTCATTCTCTAGAAAGTACAGCAACATTTTTAAATCATAGCTACGTGAGGTATGGGCTGGTCTGAGGAATGTTTCTATACACATACATGGAATGACTGAGCTGCAATTAAATATATGGAATGTATAGTAGCTACAGGCTAATATGATTATGTATTGCTAAGGATATTAAAAAGTTATCTAGGTATGATAGGAATGGCAAATCTGTTTCTATAAAAACGTTGCTGAACTACTGCAGCCAGCAAGAAAACTTGAGTAATTATTCTTGGGTGAGATCAGCTAAAGTGTTTTTAGTACATATAAACAGGAGAGCTGGATTCTCTCTCCACTCTTTTCTAAATCACTGTGTCAGAAAACCAGCAGTGAAAGTGAAATAAATGCTTATAAACATACATACCTTCTATTCATGTACAGTAAATCAGGCACAAACTAATAATACTGTACTTCAAAGATTGTACAGAGTTCACTCTCAGATTCGAATATACCTCCAAAGAATGGAAACCCTACAAAAATGAACTGTTGGTAAAATAAGGTTATAGTCGTGTCCCTGAATGTTTACCATCTCCATATTGGCATTAGAGAAGGAACAGTAAGATAAAAAGAGAAAGTGCACAAAATAATGGAACAGTTCAAACGCAGAGCTGCATTTTGAGTTAGATGCAAGAGCAGAAAATATAAGCAAAAAAATGGAGGGAAGACACCACCAGAAATTTATTTATTGCATTTATTTACTGCAAAACTGAAAAAATGACAACAGCAGTTTACACATAAAACATAGAAAATCATAAAGACCAATTAAAACTAAACTATACCATAAAACAATAATCCAAACAATAGCCATGCATTTCCCAAAGGCCTTCAAAGTCCTTTCATTTCACTTTAGAAGATTCCTGATCTTCACTAGAGGACAATCATGAATTGCAATTCAAAATAAAATTCTAGTCAGTTGCTGAAACAACCAATATTATGCCTTGTTTCCATGACCTGTTTAGAAAAGCAGAGGTCATTTTCACTTTGCACATACTTAAAGCCAGGAATCTGCCAAGTAATCTAAAATCTCAAGGCTGTGCTGCAATTCTAAAAAGTCAGACATCACAGTTACAATAGCAAAGGAAATTATATCTAGATCCATAAACAAAGTAGAGAGATGTTTATAGAAGGGAGGTGAGGAAAATAATCAAGAGGAGGAGAAAAGGAGAGGGGGGAGAATTATAGTATGTAAAAAGCCAAAGTCAGGGGAATGTCTATCAATTATATTGATAGATAGAGATGTCAGGATCGATTTCGAGGGGGCTACTCATTGTTTAAAACCTGATCAGCCTTGCCCAGGCAAAGCTGGAGCACCATCAACATTCCCTCTGGGCTTGGTTCCCTGCTTGGTGAATCAGCTATGGCCTTGGCCAAGCAAAGGGCAATCAATTTTGACAGCAGTCCTGCTTTGCTTGCATCGACACACCGAAGATACTGCCAGCTCCTGCTACGCTTTGCTCCTCACTTTGCCTGGGCAAGCCTGTGGTGGGGCTTCCACTAAGCAGGGCTGTAAAAAAAGATCAAAATGGTAGCCAGGACAATGCAGTCAAAATTCTGCTGCACGTTTAAAAGCACGTGGAGCTTTGATCACACTATCATCGCTACTTGACTTTTTCCCCCATACCCTGTGGACAATCGGAGACAATCTGAGATCTGTCTGATGCTCAGAATTGTTAAAATGCCTGATCTTAACTGCAGTGAAATGATTAGGTTTATTCATGGAGGTTGCACAAAGTCATCTCTGTCTATGTTTATTCTCATTAATCTAGGTCATGATTTATAGCAAAATTGCAAAACAAAAAATTGCAAAAAAGGCAACTGGACTTTTATTAGATATAGTAAGAGGACATTTCTGTTTGTGTCTTGTATGTGAGAAACTTACACATCCTTGCCATCTCTCTCCTTTCCACTTAGAATTGGTGAAGTCCCCTGGATTGGGAATGAAACATCTTCTTACTATATCTAATAAAAATCCAGTTGCCTTTTCTGAGAAAGTGTTTGCAATTTTTTTTTTGCAATTTTGCTACAAATTCATCTATGATTTTAAGAGGTTGTAGGACTGTTAAATTATGAGAACCACTGACCTATACAGTTGCAAAGCCTTAATAGTAGAGAAAAGCCCATCCTCCCAGCTAAACATCAGATTTGGTATAAAATACCATCTCTTTAGACACAAATTAAGTAGATAATATCTTATGGAAGGCTATCTTATGGTTCATATATTATACTAAACAACAATGTAGCTTGTTTAATTTAGTTTAATCTCTGATTTGTGACAGCATGATTTTGAATCAGGCACTCTTTGAGGGTTTTTTTTTTACTACTGTTTTTTTCTACAAATCAAAGTTAGAACGAATCACAACTTAGCACAATGCATATTTTCAAATAACTATGATTAATTGACCCTAACTAGCAGTAACTTTCCAAAGTTTCCTGAGGCAATACTTTTTCTCAACCCTTCAACTTTCTGCATGCAACTTTCTGTATGCCACTGGTCTATGGATTCTCCTTAAGAATCCTAAAGAAATCCTATATTGATCCACATAAGAAATAAAATCGTAAGTATATCATAAACATACCATGATAAGCAAACTACATAATAGGATACGAACATTTACTCTGTACAGAGTCAGATCTGTAATCAATCTAGGCCTGTACCATTATCATTTCGTTTGATTGCAGTTGGATTAGTAGCTAACATCTCACCACTGTAGGGGAAGTGGACTTATTAGGAAATAATAAGAAAAAATTATTAGATTATGTTGAATTCCAAGAAGCCTTAGAAAGTTTCGTGTCTGGTTTTACTAGTGATTCTGCCAGTTAGGCAGAATATGGAGGGCACTTAACACCTACAGACCTAGATAAGCACCAAGAACTTCAGCAACAGAGAACATCTAAGTCTGTCTGCTAAGGCCAACAGAAAACTCATTTGAAGATCTATGTTGTAATGATACCTGCAGCAATGTTGTGAGGGGAAACACCTGATAACCCCTCTCTCCCCAGAACTCTGATGCAAAACTCTCAGAGACTTGCTGTGATGTTTTCAGGAATGGTTGGTTGTTTGGGGTAAAACCTGTCATAGTTGGGGACAGCCCCATCAAGAATGGTCCTGGAATCAACAGCTACTCTGTTTTGCTTGCCCAGCCTGACATCTTAAAACACTGGATCAGAATTTCTGCTGTATATCCAACAGGGACTTGGGTAGAGATACATATTTGGGGGGTGGGGTGGGGAAATCATCTGCAAATTGATGCTCTCTCTCCCTGTCCAATAAATAATCTCTCCCAGGGCTTCATATAGATATTAAATAGGATTGGGGAAAGACCCAAACTCACTCTGTAACAGAGCATTTGAGGGTCTAACCTCCAAGCAAATACCAAGCGATTGCCCCATTTTAGAAGGAGTGGAACCACCATATTACACTGCTTCCAACTATCAGGCTCTGCATGAGGTTCAGATGCATACTCTGGTTGAGAGTACCTGTTAAAGGTGATGAGAAGTCCAGAAGGGCAAGGATGGTTGTACTTCCTTCTTGAAGTCTTGCCTTCAGGTATACACTGTTTGAGTATGCATGTAAATTAGATGAAAAATGAAACCGACCCTTTTGCCTGACCTGAGAAATAAATTATCTGGGGCTAGCTAAATATTAGGACAGATGAAGTAGATTAATATGGCGAACAGAAAGCGTTAATCCTGGGCCATCCCTTTAGAAAATCTAATTACACTGCACCTGCCTTGTCCCAAAAGCATGCCAATTCCACTTGTAGCTGCCTCTCTGCTATCTTGCTTGTTCCTTTCAAATTAATATTCTCAAAGCAACTTGCTGATTTAAAAGTTGGTTCCAATGCAAGAATACTTGGCTTGCTGAAGGCAACACTGGTATCCAAGCTCCCAGCAAAGATGGTGATTTCAGCTCTTTTCCTTCTACATCTTTATTGACTTCAATCCTGTTTTGCATTTTTCCTGAATGCATCTTTGCCCAGTCAGTTCTTTTCATGATGAGAAGCCACCTGTGAGCCCGTTTGTCTGCTGCAATTATTGCCTTCCCTTTCTGGCCGTTAAGTGATGCCAGCTTCCTCTAGCAATAATAGAGATGCTATAAACCCAGCTGTACTGCGGGAAGATTTTCTTGTCACTCTTCAATGGCTGAAATGGCAAATAATGAACTTTGCCCAGAGATCAGGTGAACACACAGTTGACTTTTCAGGGAGCCTCTTAAGCCATGTAGAACAAAGAAATAAAAAGTGACTAAGCCCTGCCTCACCAAGTGGCTTGATTAACTTTAGAAAAATATTCGTCTGTGATAGGGATGCAGGACCTGTAGATTTTGCAGATCATTTTTTGGATAACATGGAAAGGGTTCTTTGAATCCTACAGCCAACACCTGTAAATGTTGCAATGTGGAAGGCGTCTGTAAGAATTCCACTTTACTTTGCACCATTCTCCTTTCCTAGATGTCCACTTCCCATCTTATCTGTAGTTAACATTCCATGCACACAGCATGTTCAGTCCTTATTATGCTACTTTTATTTCTGTTTCTTTATATACCCTTCCCATTATGTTTTTTTCTTTAATATTGTTGATACTTCTCAGGTTCCTTCCAGCCTATTGAGCTCCTCCTCATAACCATTTTGGCTATGTAAGGAGTTCAGGGATTCTGTGATAGCAGATGCAATAGGAGAGCTAATTTGGTGTAACGGTAAAGGCTTTACATGCATTTTTATACTGTTTATGTGCTTTCAAACTACTAGGTTGGCAGGAGCTAGGCAGACGAGAGCTTACCCCGTTACCTGGTGGCACTTGGGTCTTGAACTCAAGCCACTGACCTTAACCACTTTTGTCTCCATAAGCCTCTGTGGTAAAGGCACCAGACTACAAACTAGAAGACTGTGAGTTCTAGTCATAGCTTAGGTATGAAGCCACTTGGGTGACCTTGTGCCAATCATTCTTTCTCAATTATAGAAAGGGAACAATGCCAAATTACTTCTGAAAATCTTACCAAGAAACTGCAGAGACTTGTTCAGGCAGTTTCCAGGACTCAACACTGACTCAAAAGCATGTGCATATTCACATACACACAACAGATGAACAGATGTTCAGACAGAATTTGACAATTCTGAAAATGCAAGTTGCCTTTTCTGAGCTCATGATTTCTTTGTGATCCTAAACAAAGCCAATACAATTGAGCTGCAGCCCATATGGGTTGTATGATGTGATTGTTGGAGTCAATACTCCTCCTCCATATAAAGACTTTATTATAGCTTATTAAAATGGTGCTATACTCCCTGCTTGGTGAACAAGAGTAAGCTATGTTGCCATGCAGAATTACAGAGAAAGCACAATCTGTCATGGATTGAAAACCCTCTTACTTTTGGCTGCAAAAGACAGTCGCATTTGAATAGGAAGATGTATGAGATTCTTGACAATAATTTACTGGATTTTTCCAGATTTTTTGAACTACACAGCAAATTAAATCTCAAACTGGAATGTTGTGTCCCATGTGAGCCCAGCTGTGCCTTAACAATACTGTCACTTTTTAGTGACTTCAGGTCCCAGAAAAGTTACTGTAACATGTTAGTACTCACAATGTCTGTCCAGCATTCTACAAATCTCTGTCTTTTCATTTTTGGTTGCATAAAAACAGTGGCAGAAAACATGGATTAAGTGAAAATATATTCTCCTATTCAGAATTAGGAAGAAATTTATCCTGGGAGGAAGAACTCTTTCCTCCCTCCCT
>JANHZU010005324.1:35443-59560 GCA_032468055.1 Acrochordus granulatus | reverse complement strand
TGATGGGTGTGAGCTTGGGAAGACTCCGGGAGGCAGTACAAGACAGGGGGGCCTGGCATAATGCAGTCCATGGGGTCGCGAAGAGTCGGACATGACTGCGCGATTGAACAACAACAACTATTGCCAAGAAAATTGGGTGGATGCAATCACCAGGAAGTGGGCTTAAATGCAAGAAGAAATATTTATGCAGATGTAATAAAGCCAGGCTCAACTTCATTATGATAATAAACCAAATAACAGAATTAACTATCTCCCAATATAAAGGATCTTTACCTAGAATAAAACAATTTTATACATTCTGTATAAAATTTTAAATTAACATAAAAATAGCTCTTTTGGGCTTTATCACACATTCCAGTAAAAGAAAAAATGCACTGACTTTGTGTCCACTGAGAAAGAAGTGGAAGCTTAAGAGAAGGGTCATTTGTCTAGAAAGGCTCTTTTTACATAAAAAAAATCTGACTACTGAATCTAATGCCAATTTTTCTCCAGGAGCAGCTCTACCCTTCAGAGTATATGGCATCCTACTGTACTCTGTCACCCCCTGAGATTTCCTCTGCAGTTCCTGAAGTTCTTTAAAAACAAAAAGATAACTTGGATGTCACTCTGGGTAAAAACCTGATAAATCCTATGATTTTTCACTGGCTGAGAGTCCGCTGATAATAGAAACCTTGAAATGATTGCTATTGCTAAGATTGCTCTCCAGCTCATTTTGAAACATACATTTGCTGTTCCTTTAAATGAAAGATTCATCATCGTCATGATGATTCCAGAGAAAGAAGCAATGCCAGAAAAACTGCTGGAATCCTGTTTATGAATGTACATGGACTGGGTGACAAGCTGAACAGACGTCAGCTGGTAAGGTGTACTCCCGCACACTGAGCCTCCTTCCTCTCCACAGAGGAAAAAGAGATCAAACAGATGGGAAAAGGAGATGCATGAAATTTTATTAGACAATGCTCTGCTTTACAGGTGAAGGGTAGTGGCTCCAATGAACTGCCCATATAAGGGCTTAAGTGGACATACATACAACCGCAGGAGGGAGCAGCATCTACTTGACCTTTATTAATTTGGAAGCTAAGCAAGCTCAGCCTTGGATAATACAAGGGTGGGGTCAACCTTGGAATCTCAGGGCTATAGGCTGGATTGCACAGTCCTCTTAATTGCGTAAATAATATTTATTACAATATTGTCCTAAAACACAGAAGGACACATAAAAGAGCCAGTTTGGCGTAGTGGTTAAGATGCTGGCCTAGAAACCAGGAGATTGTGAGTTCTAGGCTTTCTGTAGACATGGAAGGAGTATTAGGTATGTTTGCCATCTTGAGTTACTTAGAAAATAATAAAAGGGGGATAAAAATATAATAAAGAAAGAAAAAATGGGCATAATACTACTGTACTATTACTAAGAAAATTGGGTGGATACACTCACCAGGAAGTAGGCTTAAGTACAAGAAGAAATCTTTATGCAGTTATGATAAAGTCAGGCTGAACTTCATTATGATAATAAACCAAATAACAGAATTAACTATCTCCTAATATAAAGGATCACAACCTAGAATATAAAAGAAAAAAGAAATAATAACCAAATCATTTCTGCCAAATATAGATTAGCCTTAATCTATTCAAATGCTAGAAATATAAATTTTCAATTTCTGTCATATATTCACATTATCAGAACAATCTAGTCTAGAAGTGTCCAAACTTGGCAACTTTAAGATGAATTCTGGGAGCTGAAGTCCACACATCTTAGAGTCGCCAAGGTTGGACACTCTTGATCTAGCCTGTCTTAGCTGCAATATACATACAGTATAACTTATTTGATGGTGAGAATGATCTGATTGTCTGAACAGTCCAAAGCCTATCCTTTATTCTTTCAAATGTTTTCCAGTTCTTTGAAGACTACTTGTATCTGTTTCCAATGGCCATTTTTTTATACTAGGATTGGAAAAACCTGATATGATGCAAGTAATAATATTGCTTGGTTAACTCCTAATGGCTTGGAAAATAATATTCAGATAGTGCTTATAAATTATTCTTTATCAAACCATAAATAGGTTTTGAGTGATGTCTTTATTCACAGGACTATATGCTGGGTCCAATCTTTCAAACTGGATCTTGAATGCCAAATATTATAAAACCGAGTTGGATAAAATAAAGAAAGTAAAATAAAAAATATTTTTAAAACTTAAATGAGATATATTTGTACAGATTGGTGAATGCCCCATCAGGCAATCAGTACAGAATTTCAGAAACTGCAGCTGATTGCACCAGGAAGAGAATCAGTGAACACTGTGTGATGTAGTTGCAAAAAAGAAAAAAAGGGTCATGGAGTTTTATGTTGCTGCAATTTCTAAATCAAAGTAATTGTTTCACTTTATTTTGTACAAGTAAAATCTCAATGGGAGTGTTGTAGTTAGTTTGGGGTACTATATTTTTAGAAAGATGCAAAGAATATGTTCAGAGAAGGAAAGTGAAGGCTGCCAGATTTATTGGAAACATGTCCCACCAGCACATGTAAAAGACCTAGATATACATGAACCAGTAGCAGATGGGCATAAACTCAAAAGCCAAAAGAGCTGTCCCATATATCAGGAATGTACTCTCAGATGTCCTGTAGGAAGAATTTAAGTCTGAAAGTTAGTTCAAATATTAGGAAAGATCTCTGGCTGATTCTTTATTCTTAAAGAGATAAATAAATTGAGTCAGATCTGGTTAATGGGAAATTCCAGGGCTACAGATTAGATTGCGAAGTTGAAAAACATCCTGAGAGAAAGCAGTGACAAACTACTTCAATATCATTGCTATGAAAACTATATATTCATGCCCATACAGTCACCAGAAATTAGGTTTGAGTTAAGGGGGTCTTTACCTTTATAGAAAGAGCATTCAGCAGTGAAACTAATTATCCAAAGGAGTTTGACAGTAATCGAAAAAAGAAAATGTTATTTTTCATTTGTTTTCTGTCAAGAAGTCTTCAAGCAGTGATTATCTAATCATCTGCTGGAGATGCTGGCATTCTGAACATTTTGCATCAAACAGCGAGTTGAACTAGATGACTTTCAAGATCCCTCCACTTTTATGATTCTTTCCTCCAGTAACACCAATCACATATGAAAGCAATAAAATGGGAAAGCTATTATAGAAGTTGAATTGACTCTGGCATGTCAGCCCACATTAATTTTAAATCTTAAATCCTTACTCTGTGTAAGATACAAAATTAAATACAGAAGACAAGAAAAGGAAAGAAGGAAGCAACCACCCTCCATCCCAAAATAATATACCCCTCTCCCACAAAATTCTGGCCTCCTTCCACTCAGGCTGGTTTCAGTAGCTCTACAGAGAGAAATGCTGATGCTAAGAAGACTCATCTGTTTCCCAAAATAAGATTTCCAAGCAATGAATGAAGATTAAAGCCCTACTGTCCTCATCTCTTCTTCAGAGAATTAGGAATCAGCAGTTGATGAAGGCATCACCTGCAGGAGGAGACCTGCTCCTCTTCAGCTCTCCTTCTCCCATGGCTTGGGCCCACCATTTCTGGGACTACAGAGATATATCTTTTCATCTCAAAGTGAACAGGCCATTCAATCTCAATATTGGCTCCTTTCGGATTATTGCCATTGCTGTTTAGAAGCAATATGTGAACCTGGGAGTACGCCTTCCAACTTCACCCTCAGCATGCAAGATCTTGATGTTCCTTCAGTAGAACCACCAGGATCTAAATGCTCTAATGATTCGATCCTACTCCAGGACCTTTGCTCTCCAAAAGCTATGATGGGGTGATTTTGTGTGCCTGTAAAAAGGGGAAGGGGAGAAGAAAAGATAGTGAAGAACCATGTGACTTTAACACTCCTCCTCCTTTCAGCTCCATGGTTTTAGTCTCTTCCCAGCATCTTGTTTCTCCCTCAGGTTTGCCAAAGGAAGGAGTACCTAGCCCACTTTAAGCCTTACCCTGGGGAACAGCACAACCGTGCCCCTTGCTTTCCGTCTACAGGTGTGCAATAGCACGAATAAAGATGTTGATAGGCAAAGCAGTGCTCGAGAGTTCTGGGAATCACAGTCCAAACATAGCTACAAGTTTCTGTAGGTCTACCCCGATTAACGGTCGGGAGAAGGGATACTGTGTCGCTCAGCGACCGAGAAACGCCTTTCTCCCTCTCTTGCTCGCTCGCCGGATCCCTGGCAATCGCCGCTCGTGTCTGCCGAGCAGCGGCTCGAGAGAGAGGACGGTCCCTTCTCCAGGCGAGAAGCGGCTCGAAGCCGGCCACGCTGCCATCCCGGCTCGGCGCTCGGCGCGGGTCGCTGGTCGGCAACCACATCCCGTTTCCAAACCGGGCCGAATGCACAAGAAAGCGGAACCCACCTGAGCCCGCAGCCCGCCGGCCGCTCAGCGCCGCTTCCGAACCGAACCGAGCCGAACGAGCGGGACAGCCGCGAGAGAAGACCCTCCGGCTCCGGGGCCGACTGCGGGGCTGAAGAGCGCGCGGCCCACCTTCTCCCCCCTCGGCCCCGCTCGCTTCTGCCTGCCCGCTCCGAGCCGAAGCCCGGCGAAAGCGAAACGGGAGGAGGAGCGGCTTCAGCGGCGGGCCCGAAGCAGCTCCGCAGACGTCAAGCGCGAAGAGTCCCTGCCTGGGTGGGGCTCGGCGCAGCGCCTGGAAGGAGCCGGCAGAGGCGGAGGGCAGGAGCGGGGCGCGGGGCCCTCGCCCAGGAGGAGCCCCGGCCGCGGGGGGCTCCCCGCGGAAGGCGAAGCAGAAGCCCAGGCACCGCCTCCCCTGCGACCCGCCGCGGCTCTCCCCGCTCCGGCCGCGGAGCGCTGCCCCTGAGTTGCGGCTGGCTCAGCCTGAGGCGGCTGGAATGGCTCCCCGCCTTTCCAAGTAGGTGAAACCGTGCCCTGGGCCAGCTGTCCGGGGTTTCTCAGCCTTCCCGGCTTTAAGATGCGGGCAGTCCGGCTCCCAGAATCCCCCTCCCCTGCGTTCTGCCAGGGAATTCTGAGAGGTGAAGTTCACCCATTTTAAAGTTGCCAAGTTTGAGAAACACGGATCCACGCTAAGATCGTTGCGCTCCCCGAACAGTGTTTATTAACCTCCGCAAATTTAAAATGGGAAAACATCTTAAAGTCGAAAAGGTTGGAAAATACTGTGCCAAAGATAAAACCTACCTAACCTCAGCCCTGAACTTTCCAGGTCAACACTGCTCTCAAATAGGTATCCTCCAGATATGTAGATCCACAACACTCTCAGGTTAGTAGAGCCCATGGTGGCCAGGACTAGAAAGAAGCAAGCCCACTGGTGAATACCTGGCAGGAAAGGCTGTCTGAGTGTAGCTGTGGAGTGGCTATTCTGAAGTTCCTCCAGCCAAGCCACAGGGGATGCTGTAATGAGTCCAGGTCCTCTTCCACCAGAACTGATATAATTGGCTGTAAGAGCAACCTTGAAGAACACCGGGGGGGGGGGCGGGGAGCTTCGAGCAAGATAGTAGTCAGCAATTTGAGTCCCAAGCAGAAATGTAATTTGAGAAAACATCTCAGCCTTGACCCCCCCAGTTCTTATAAATATTCTGATTTGTGAGATTCTGTTTCTCTAACCATATAATAAAAGTAGTATTAGCATTCATCACTCTGGTTTTCTAGTCTTGTTTACCTTAAGGGGCTGACAACCAGAGGACAGGTCATTCAGATGAAACTGATTTTGAAAGATGGACTTGGAAAAGGACGTGGGCTTATGTGTGTGTACAGGTTCTTACTCTCCCATTCTTCAGTTCTTTGGGCAATCACAGTAATACATAAGCCTCAAGAACCCAGAATTTTTGAAAAAGGAAGGAGAGTTGTTGGCAGTGAAACAATATTCTCTGCCAATGCCTGGCATCATACTTAAGCTCTACCTGCCATTTGGGTAGGGACAGATAACTCAGATGACCACCCATTTTTAGATTTGTGGCCCTACTCCCCATGGCTGGCAGCTGGCCAAGGAGATGATATACCCACCCAAGCAATATGACTTGCAGAAGGGCCTCTTTTTGCTCAAAGCTCTATAACCCCAGTATTTGCAATTTCCATTGTCCATTCTTGGGACTCCTTTGTGCACGCAATGGGGGTGGAACAAATGCTGGGGCCCTTCTGACCTTGCATTCAGCTAACAGAGGCTCAGTCTTTGGCATAGGGTGCTGAGAAAGTTCATGGCTGCTTACTGTAAGGCATTCTCTCTTCCTCCCACTCTCCCATGAGTGGGGCTTTTTTCCCCCACCCATACCCCTAACCCAGGCCAGCATCCTGCAGAACAGGTTACTGACTGGTGATCTCCTGCAGGGCTTGTAACTTCTCTTTGCTTAGTTATCAGAATACAATTGCCTAATTTATTGTGCTTTAAAAGGCAAGTCTTTTCCAACTGCTGGGAAATTAATGGGTTATATGGGCTCCTATATTTATCACAGGAGAAGAGATTTCTGAGAGAATATTAGAAATCTGTACGCATGTATTGCCTTCTTCTTGTATAAACCCCTATCCTCTTCTCAAAGTTGAAGGTGGATCGAAAAAGAGATGTTTGCAGTGTGCTGTCACATCTCTCTTAAAAAGTCTAGCCTGAAAAACTTGTTGGACTAGAGGAGACGGGGCTAAATTGTACTCTTCTTTCAAATCAGTTTCAGTTACTTAATAACAGTTCATCTAATATCACCTTCTACTGGGGTAACTATATTAATTTATTCCAGCAAAATTAATGAGGTCTTATGGAACAGTAAATTGCTGTCTTTTAAAAACATGTTATTTGATTTAAACTAAATATGATTTCTCCACTGCTGTGTAGCCTCTGCTGTGTAGCCTCTCTCCCTCTGCCTTCATCTTAGAATACATTCTAAGTAACTTTAGAAAGCCAGGATAGTATAATGGTTAATGTTGAGAACATCCAGGTTTCAAGTCATGACTCTTAGTTTCACTTCACAAAGCGCTTGTGGTGAGAATAGAACCATATTCTATTCTCATTTTTGAGAACAAAGATGGTTCTGAGTTTTTTGGAGGAAGGGATGAATAAGCACTCCTAATCAGGAGATAACATAGTGATATGCTCTGTATTTTTAAATGTCACTTTCTCTGTTGAGTGGTGCAAAACAAGAGCAAGATTTGGCAGGTGGCTGAGCTGCTATTGCAACCCTTCCCATTTTTCCAGTCCCATCCTCAGCCTTAGTTCATCCTATATTCAGGAGTGCAATTGGTGACTATTTTTCCTTCCGGCTGATGAAGTTTGCTGGAAGGGCAAATGAAGCTAAGGGGAAGCCACATATCAAGGTTAGAACTGTAAGAATGGCACTGCTCCCTGGCCTCATTTCTCAGCAAGCAGGGACTGGATGGAAGCCCTTTAAAATATTCATGAAGAAGTCTACAAAAAGTTTCATCAGTGAGCTTTTCTAGGTCTTACCTGAGACTATCTATTGTCCTTCTCTTCCTTCAGCCATGAAACATGAAAACTCTGCAATATTTTATTTGTTCAATTTATATGCATATACTGCTGTGTGTGTGTGTATCTATGTGGATATGGATACACATAGTGTATCAGGAATATCACTGGTTTTACATAGGTGTTCATTGTAGAACTTGGTTAAAAAATCAGATAAGAACCCAGAACAAAGCTAGTGATTGAAATCACAAATCAGACTAAGCCATCATTGAGCCATTATTAACTGAAACCATCATTGTCTGGGTTCTTGTAATATGCTAAGCATATTTTCCAAAGCACTGGTTTTTTGAACCAATGGTTGGCTTAATTCAAAATGTTAAAGAAGATCATGTGACAGCTTAGTGGATTCTATCATGACTTCTTTCATGTGGGAAAGAGAATGTGCCTTGCCTATATATATTCCCCTCCTGTTAATCAATCCAGGCTGTTCAGAATATATTTTATCCTTCAGCATGCAGTTGTCATGATTGGATAACATTTATACCCTTATCCTCCTTACTTTGTTTAAGCCTTTTAAAGTTATGTAAATTAATAACTATCAACATATACCAAATTGGTAAATTCCAAAACTAGCTATACAGTGTGTAATTGTTTCATTTTGTCTGAATCCAGGCAACCATGCTATTGATTAGGAGCTTTTCAAGAGTTGAATATCACTGTGTATACAAGGAATACTGGTTAAAAAATAAGGAGTCTGTTCATGAAATCAGAATACTGTAGTTGTTGCTTAGAAAATGCTCCAGTTACCAATCTGTTTAACAGAAAGCAGCCAGCATCAGCAGACTTGTGAAATGATTTCACATCTACGTAATCTCTGGCATCTGACAAATTAACTCCAATGCATCTTGTATTGAGGAGCAGTTACTGTACTATATTAGAGAGAAAGCTACTTCTGTAGAATTTAGTAGTATATGTATTCAAGAAATTTCTGGAATAGTTTAGAAATATGTATTACTTTACATTCTAAAATGTCATATCTGAACTTAAGATTTATAGCGAAATCCTGTAAATACTTGCCAATGGCAAATACCATTTAAGTAAGGAGTACTTTCCAATTAAAATACCATGTTATTCCAGAATTAAATGGAATATTGAAGACAATAGGTTTAAGTGTGCTTAATTCTGTGGTAAGCATTTTAGATTTGCACATTTTAATGCACTTTTTTTTAGCAATTGACACTGGTATAATATCAAACAGAATAAGTAAATTTGGAAGAAATGCTTCAGCATGGTATGTAAGTTCAATTTCACATTAGAAGTGGCTGGACATTATAAGAAAACAAGTAAATTAAATAAACAGATATGCTTTGAATTATGCCAACAGTGCACAACTTTCTCTGAAAAAACTGGGGTTCACCGTTGCTTTTTTGAAATTGCCAACTTTAGAAAAGTTTATATTCAAATTTTACAAAGTTGTGAGAAAGATAGAGAATATGTAGCATAAATGGGTTTCTTCTTTATTTATGATATAGCATTGTTCTCATAGTCTTGGCTACTGCGCATGTCATTCTGTGAGTATTAACTTTCCTTACAGTGTTGTCATAATAAAGGAAAAACATATATATGCTTCTTAGTTACTTGAATATAATTCATGTCAAAGGTACATCTTGAATGCAAATGTGGATGGAAAGGCATGCAAGGTGCACATAGAGAAAACAATTCATGCAAGAATATGAGGTTTTGAGATGCAGAAGATAGATAAAGGTTATCTATCCTTGAAAACAATTCATGCAAGAATATGAGGTTTTGAGATGCAGAAGATAGACAAAGGTTATCCTGAAGCCTCAAGCAATATAGAAATGTTCCTTAAGATAATGCAGTACCTGGCTGATGGGTGTAGAGCGAGCTATTCAGTTTCCCTTCCCCCGTATATTGATCATCTATATCCCAGATGCCTTGTGTCCTCCAAACAATTGACAACAATAATCTTTGAAACTTCCTATTTCCAGTCTGGTGATCAAAAATAGCAAGTGCTGTTCAACTTCAGTGAAACTGGTGCTTTGCTCTTTCCATCTTCCTATCTCTTATCAGCAGAACCAGCTCAAAGGCTGACTTCTGCACAACTTTACTCCAGTCATCATTTGCTCTGTAGTGACATATGAGCTTATATGTGGCCAGTGGCTGTCCTGGTCTGGTATAAGCTAAGCTGTAGCCCAGCCCATTAGGAGAGCTCCAGTACAGGGAAGGCTCTCCTAATATTGATATGCTGTAATACAGACTTTCTGATGACCTTGGCAGGGAAGAGATGGAGACAATGAAGGAGTGAGGGGAGAGATGACTTGCACTCTATAAATAGGAATAATTTGACGTTCTATTAGCGTCAGGCCCTGAAGAACAGTAAGTGCTGCAAGTCCTTGAGAGCTGAACTTCCATTTGAGAATCAGTTTTAAGATAACATGGGGTTTAGAGAAAGATCTGTGGAGTGTTTCCCCAGATAGGAAAAAATGTTTCCCCAGATAGGAAAAAAATGACCTTCTTATGGATTTATTTGTTAGTTTTTCATCCCAACTTTTCCTGGGAGTCCAGTGTAAGGTGGCTTCTTTTTACTTCTCTAACAGAATCCCTGAAAGGTAGATTGGGCTAAGAGAGAGCACAAAGTCATCCATTAATTTCCATGACTAAACATGAATTTGAACTTGGCTCTCTCCAGTCCTAATCTTATATGATAATTACAACAGCACACTGGCCTTCCTCACAACACAAGGTTTGATACTGATCATGGCCTTAAAAGATAGGAAGGACAAGATATGCATTGGCTAGTTTAAGCTATGAATCCCACTTTAAATGTATACCCAAAGCAGCTTATGCTTGCAATAAGAAGATGGTGCAATAATTAAAAGTGGAGCAAAGTGAGGAGTATGTAATTAAATTTAAGTATAGTACTGATTTGAAAGGATAAAATAGAGAAGCCAAGTAACATCTACTCTCTAGTAGTTTAGCCCTGCATTGGCAGGAGGCTAGGCTACAATTGCTTCTGACGCTTATGACTGGGCTCACTAAAGTTAAACTATTCTTTGCTTAACTATTATTTCTTGAATAAATCAAAATGGGTGAGTTAATATATAACACTAAGCCATAAGTCATATTTTGCAAATCATAATAATACAATAAGGTAGAACCAAACTAATATCAGTATAGTTTAACACAGCATCTAAATTGTATGGAAGCAGCTATCCTTGGCCTTCATTTTGACAACTTGTCTAGGAAGTAGGTTCAAATAACAGTTTGGGGATGGGGAGATGTTTCAGAAAAAAATGGGTGATTTTTTTCTGTGATAATATTCCATCCCTTGCAACAGCACATTGGGCCATTTCTTAAGTGGGTTTTCCATCAAACTCTTTGGAATACAGTATGAGATATGGAAGCTATGTGGTAGCTCATAGCAGCCAATGGATCAGGGAATGCTTGAAAGAACTGTGGTCTGAAGGAAAAACAGTTTTTGATTGACCATCAGTCTGTTGATCTTTTCCCTGCACATTACCATGAATAAAGTAGTCCAATCCTATGTTTCCATGACCCTGAACTTTACTGTGGTGCCCTCTGCATCAGCATATTTCATCTGGAGAGGACAGATAGCAACTAGAGCAGTCACCTTTGTCACCCATATGTAGAGGACTTCTTGAGGTCATCTGCTCCAGAAGAGGGAGAAACCAAGATTTCCCAGCACCTTACCTTTTGGTTGTCTGAGCTTTGGAGAATTATTCATGCTATGGGCAGCCCTATCTTCTGAAAAGGTCTCCTACCTTTTCCCCTGCATATATCAATCTGCTAAAGGAGCGATGGGGATAGAGTGAGCAACAGAGAGATTTACCATAGTGCCATGAGAATGTCTTTTTAGACATTCTAAAAATGTCTAGACTTTTCAGACTTTTTAGACATTGGAGTGCAATCCTCTGAGTGTTGAAAGGAGAAAACATGGTGACACTTATTTTTGACAAGTTTAGGAATTTTCTGCCAAAGGTGTCCCAAGAGATAACGCCTCTGTGCCTCTATGGTAGTGACCAAGACTTAGAGAATAGAAGTTTCCTCAAGAGCTTCACCAGACCTTATGTACCATGCCACCCCCAATCCAAATGAACTCTTTCTCTCTGAGATCCTTAAATGGAGAGATGTTGTCCACAAAGCGTATTGTGCTTGGTCTACAGTCTAAGACTGTTTAGATGTGTTTTTTAGGAGAAAGAAAATGTCTTTGCAGGACAGCACCATCATTTCACAAACACTGTGTAGCATATATGTTAGAATCATTTATGTGGCAGAATGAATTCCTAAATCACATTCAGCTACAGAGTACAAATGAGACCAGTGAACAGATCAAGCCACACAGAACAGTTTGAAACTGTGGTCTCTTGTTCATGTCTTGATTGCAGTTGTAATTTAATATGATGTATTCATAGTGAAGCATGATTTCTTTAGAATACCTCTGCTGGTTACTGTGCCCTGCTGAAATCAACCAATCTACCGAGCACAAAGCAAGAGCAACTAAAAAGGCACACTGCCAGGGTAATATAAAGAAACCATGCATTCCTACTCACAAATCATGAAATGATAACCACTTCACAATTTCTTTGTATAATTACAAATTCACCTGCATATTTACTTTGCTTTAGGCTTGAACAAAGCAAATATGTATCACAAAGGCTTATCACAAAACAAACAAGGGCTTATCATATGTGTGAACACCATAAGGATATTTTTAATGGCAGTATGAAGACAAACTATTAATAGTAATGCTGGAAAAGCCAGAGGAAGAAAGGAAGAAAAAAAAGGGGAAGCAGTTTTGAATTCAGAATCCTAACATGTTATATACTTTTGTTTTCCTGTATATTTGATTCTGCGACAATTATTTTTGTACTTGGTGAGCCAAATTTAGTGTTATGTATATGCTCTTCCATTCAATACCCAAAATCAACCAGATTTTTTAAATGAGACACAAGAAACTACACTTGGTTTTAAAAGATTACTACTTCTATTTCATTCCCATAGATTAGGATTACATTTACGGAACTAAGATATGCAATATCTCTAGCTTTCCTGTGCTAATTTAGTATCTATGATGAAATTGCCCCAATTTAATTTGAATTGATTCAAACGTGCCAATAATATTCTATTCAATCAATCAATCAATCAATCTGTGAGAAGATTTCCTTTGAAATCTTTTTGTCAAGGCATGAGAACTTTTGAGAACTGCAAGAGAATTCTGTGGGAGCCTACATGTACTATTTGTTTCTGAATGCTTTTAGTGTCAGCTTTCTGTCCATTTGCACAGAAAATAAGTGATCAAACAGAGTGGCTTGAAAATGCAAAAAGACTTGGCTAAAGACCCCTCTTGGACTTCCTGGATCCACCTCTGCTGAACTGTGAATCTCTCTCCCCACCCTTTTTTAAAAAAACAAATTCCTTAAGAATAGTCAGAAGTAAACAAATTGGTAGATACTTCCTTTCATGTCTCCAGAGAAAAGCTCCAGGATTGCCAACTTAATTGCCATGAAGTTTATTTGCATGGTGATAATTATCTATACTGACTCAAAAGATGTTATTGCATCATGACTGTAATAAGCATGCAAAACCTTTCCAGAGTCAATCTCTCTATTTCTTCCCGCTTCAGAAAAAGTAGATGTTTATTCCCTTATCCCTTAACTGATGCGGTCCCTGAGTATAACGTCCTGGAGACAGGATATGGACTAGATGAATAACTAGGCTAATGCTAAGCCAACAAGATTTCAGTTCAGCCTGCAGTTGTCCCTACTTCTGGTGAAGAGATAAGCTTCCCTTTTCATCAATCTGTTTTAAATACTGTATCTCAGAGCCTTTGATTCCTATCAGAAGCTTTATGGGCAGGTTATTATATTTAAAAAAATATAAAGATTTCCTCTGCCAGTTGAGGCCAACTCTAGGGGGCGTTGCTCATCTCCCTTTCATTGCCAAGGAGCCAGCATGTCCAAAGATGCTTCCATGCTCATGTGGCCAGCATGACTATACACTGAGACACACACAATGCTGATAGCCTTCCCACCACTTTAGGTGGTACCTATTTATCTACTAGCATTTTTACATGTTTTTGAACTGCTAGATTGGCAGGAGCTAGGAAGACAGTGGGGGCTCACCCCGTTTTACGGAATGATTTAAGTAGGGGATAGGAGATCCAAGCTAGGCAGACAACGGGAGCTCATCCCATTATGACCAGTGCTTGGGTCTCGAACTTGAGTCGCTGACCTGCCAGCTGACAAGCCCAACATTTTAACTCTTGGCCACCACATCCCCTCTTACCATGTTTACATAATACAGTGAAATATTGTCACACAGACCACATTGCGCTTCCCCACTCATATGTATGTGATTATCTTTGTGGTGACACAGTGACAAAAAAGTGATAGCTTTACTCTCCTCCTCTTCTTCCCACTGAGTTGAAAAATACCTCTCTCATAATATATATGTATCTTCAGTGCATCACATTTATACAAACACCTGGAAAGTTTTGCTATGGAAACCAACAGCCTCAAGGTCATGTAAAGATAGATGGAAATAAAACATACAGAGATAACACAGGTGGTGCTACTTTGAAGTTGTGAATCTTCTGACAATAAACTATGAGAATCATGATTTGACATTTATCCCACAGGATGTTTTGCAGTTTCCCCCACAAATTGCAGTTTTCCCCACAAGACTATGTTTGATGTTTTTCTGTCAGCCAAGACTCCTTGTATTGCCTAGTGTAGACATGGGGAACCATTGAGGGATGGAATAATCTATGAAATTATCTTACTTCCATACTTCCAGTGATGGTAGTGTCCATCACTGTTTCTAGAAGTTTGTTCAGATATGACCAAGTTCAGTGTGATTTTCTTCTGAACAACTTAGTTGCAGGCTGAAAGAAGCAATCCAAATCTATGCTATCAGCTTCCAAGTCTCAGAATGGGACCAAACATGGTCAGAAACGGGTGAAATAAGCATAGAGCAAGAATCCTAAAGTATTGTAGCCACAGCTCCCAAGCAATTCACAACTGGAATTAAACATGTTAAATAGGAGCAGTTTAAGCTTAACTCTTTTCCACCACAACCAATAATACTGTAGTTTTAGTAATTACAGTAATTTGTGGAGAAAATCTGCATGGTCACTAGGCATTGAAAATTACTCAATGGCACATAATCAGTTTGTTTGCCACCTACTCACTGGATTCCACATAGCTTACAGTATAAAATATTAAAGTAACAATAATTAAAATATATACTATAAAATATAGGTGACCACCTCTCAGTTAACATTCTTCCTCTGCAAAAACTCTGTGGGAGAGAACTGCTTTTACCTTTTTCCTAAAAAAGTCAATTTAACCTCTCAATAAATAAGCGCTTGCAGTAGGATCTTCTCTCCCAGCTCGACCACAGGACAGACAGATCACAAGGACCAAAGCCATAATGAATGTTATAGGTGATACCAGCACCTTGAATTAGGCTTGAAAGCATACAACTCCCCAAAAACAGAGATTTGGGGAGTAAATTAATAGGTACCTACATTTTGGGGAAGCTGCAACTTCTGTGTCATCTTCATGGGTGGTCCCATGAGACTGTTTATTGGATGATCTTCCTCTTATCTAACTTCTTGGTTCATATTACAGATTCTGGAATTAAGAGGATCCAAAGAGAGAAGATGAGTTTACATTTTCCAGAAGTATCTGAAGTTTCAGTCAATAGTGTTTAGCTTCTAAATTTAAAAATCCATTGGTTGGATGTTTTCCACTTTGAATATTGTAATTAAAGTCCAGGAGTGTCAAGTCTCTACTCATTTCAAAATGCCCCAATTAATTCCTTGGACAATGCAAGAACCTGGAATCTATGGGACAGTCGTTCTTTTTTTTTTTTTTGTATGTTCCTGCCCTTTGGAATCTCAAAGACTGTGACAGGAAAGAATAGGACTGTGCACAGCTGAGCAATAACATGGAGTAGACATTTGCTTTTATACTCATTAACTGTAATTGGCTCATGAAAGTTCATATTAGAAATCTGATATTTCAAGCCCATTCAATGGGGAAAAAATTCTCCCTCAAAGAGCATTCTTTCAGGTAAATACTAATTCCATTTCAATGTTTGATCCATTAATCTGTGTGAAGAGTAAATCACAATCCTGAGAATACTGTGTAGATATGATAAACACAAGGTTATAAAATCTTACACTGGAAAGGTACCTTCCAGAATCCAGGTGTAACTCTATAGCAAATCCGGTTTGGCTGATTCATAATATACAAGGTTGCCTTGAAGAGATGGAGGAATTTAACATATGAAGAAATGGAATAATTTAATGCCAATTCAGGATGATCTAAAAGCATTAGAGCCTGTTTGTCCACTAGAACACAATCAAGGATTCCTTACTCTCTGTCCTGCTCTAGCTGTTAGGCTATACTCACAGCTGGGATGAGTATCCAAAGTCCAAGATTTTTGGCTAGAACTGCTTTTCCCAATCTTGTGCATGCCAGATATAGAGAATTCTCTCCAATAATTACCATGTACCATTGATCATACCAGAAGGAGATCAGGCTCTTAATTTCACATGAGGCCACTTTCTATGGATTTTCAGCTATGCAAACAGCTACAAACAGTGAGTGAATGGGTGAGGCTTACTAGCTTACAAGCTATTTTAACTTCATATGTGGAAACATTCTCAATTCTCTAAATTCTGAATTCCAGATTTTATTGCTGCTTTTCTTGCTTGGCTTCCATCAGCTTTGTAGATTCCAAGTAGGATGATACATTAGCAGCATTCATGGCACATACTGATCCTTACAAAGTACGTACAGAGAATGGTTAGTAGTAACGTATACAGATGGAGTTTCACGTACATGTGCTATGGCCCAGCAAAAGAAAAAAACAAATTAGATCTACAGAGATTTAAAGTCAACTTCTACTACTTTTCTCTTGGCACTGTGCAAGGCAGGATGCTGTCTACTGAAAATGTGCTTTTTAAGCTACCCAGTGTGATTTTTAAAATCAAGATGTATTCAACACATGTTGATGTCTTAGGTAGAAGAAAGGGAACAGAGTATTGGAGATGACCCAAATCAAAAAGGTGGCAAGGTGGATGCAGAACAACAATTAGAACTACTGAGCAAGGGGAGTAAGGAAAATAAGGAGAGAGGAATGCAAAGGAGGGCGAATCTGTGCCAACAAGCCTGGATTCTTGTTGATTTAATTTCTTGCTTGCTGCCTAGGAATGCAAGTTGGCTCTCCTACAAGCTCTGGCCTGTTCCAGCTTTGCCTGAAAAATCCTGGTTTATACATTAACATTAGCTCCTTTTGGAACCTTCCCTGTTAATTATGTGCCTGACCTTATTAAGTAAGGCATCCTGAGGATGTATTTTATAAGAAAGAGTTCACTTTTCTGAAAACTTTGTCTTCTCCATGCCCATATTCGAGTGCTGACTGTAAGCACTATTCACAAGGAGCAGAAACATTCTGAGTTCACATATGATGCTAAGCTATAAGGTACTTTGTTTGGTTTGAGCTTAGCATTAAATTTGAATAGCCGTTATGGTTTGTAAGTCATAGTATATATAAGCCAGAGAAATACACTGAATGTAAGGGTTCATCAAAATGAGAAAATGTATATTGTGATATCATGATGCAAACCTTGCCCAATGGTTCTTAAGGCACACAGCTGTTTATTCATTTGCAATCTCATATTTTTTATATATAAAACGTTTATTTAATTTTTTTAAAAGAAAGAACAATTAATACAAATTGTTAAAGTAAAGAAGAAAAAGGAAGAAGAAAGCAAGCAAAGAGAAAGCAAAAATTGGAGGAAAAGAAAAAACTTAAATGGAAAAAAAAGATACAAAAAGTGGCTTCTGATATTCTTCCAAGCAGTTATAAGTACAATTATATTTAATCTCTCTCTAAAGTTACATCATGATACCCTTCTTTCTATAATTCTAATCATCAAAGCCATAAATCACAAGTTCATGTTTTCATTTTATTTTTTATTCAAAAAGTCCCAGGTTTCCAGTCACAAATAAGTGTAGATAATGTCTTTTCACTAATCAGAGAATTTAGTTTATTCATCTCAGCAAGATCTGTCAATGTCACCAACCATTCCTCCATAGTATCTTGATGTATATAATTGCCTCAGTAATTCTATATTGAAACAATCTTCCATAGTTTTTTTCTAACTGTTTGTCCATCAGAACTAAAAGGAAAAGTTCTGGCTTCCATTAATCTTTTTAAAAATCCTCTGTACCAATGTATGTATCTGAATCCAAAATTTTTAAACATTTTACATGTCTACCAAGCATGATAAAATGTCCCTTCGTGTTGTTTACATTTCCAATATACATTTGAAGTACCTTTATACATTCTAGATAAATTCTCTGGTGTCATGTACCAATATATCATTTTATAAAAAAAATTTTGGAGATCATAACACAATGTAAATTTCAAGTCTTTTAACCATATATTTTCTCATTCAACCATCTGTATATATATATTGTATAACCAAAATTCTTAGCCCACTTTATTGTACATTCTTTAACCTGTTCTTCTTTTGTTTCAAATTTCAACAAACATTTATATATGTTAGCAATTTTATGTCCATTATCAGTGAACAATTGTACTTCAAGTTCTGTCTTACTTTACTTCATACCATAACTTTTTGTCCATTTTGAATCTTTCTGAAAACAGTAAATGAGAAAATGATTATTGTAACCATCATATCTTTCTGCTATTAATTGCTCTTTGATTTTAAATTCCCCTTGATGGTTTTCCAATAATTCTTGGTATGCCAATCATTTTTCTTTGTCTCCTGTTCCTCTTCTAAAATATGCTTCTTGAGCTGAGAGGTTTTGTCAGGCACAACCTGGGTTTATAATCTATTCCATATTCTCAATATGGCAATCTAATAAAATGATTTTTAAAGTTTACATTAATTTTAACATCATTGTACCATAAATATCCATGCCCTCCAAACCTTTGGTCATGATCTTCTAATTGTAAGTCTTTTGTTTCTCAGCAATATATATTCCAAACGAAATAACAAGTAGCAAAATATAATTTCAAACATGGTAAATCCAGTCCTCGTCTTTCCTTTGCATCTTGTAAGACTTTATATTTAACTTGTGATTGTCCTCCTGTCATATAAATATAGATATATCTTTTTGCCATGATTTAAATGGTATATCAGTTATTGGAACAGGTACATCTGAAAAAAACCCTCATTCTTGGCAAAACATTCATTTTTATCACAGAGATTCTCCCCAGCAACAATTTTAATAAAATATCTCTAATCTTAACATGTCCTTCTTGATTTCATTCCATGTCTTTATATAACTATTTTGAAATAGCATACACTTTGTATTTGTCATAGTCATGCCCAAGTGTTTCATGTTCTTTCTCGATCTTAAATGAGCTTTCTCCATCAATTCTATTTAATCTTCCAGTTTCGTACTTTTTGTTGAAATCTTTGTCTTCTGATTATTTATCTTAAAACCGGCTAACATACCAAAATCCTTAAATTTTCTCATTAAGGTTTCTATTGGATCTTCCAAAACTAGTGCCGCATTATCTCTCATGGCGGGCTCCGATTGGAGTCAGAGGAAGAGACCGATGACAAGCAGAAATGCTGACAGACGACAAGCAGTGCCACCAGACCGCCATCTGAGCCGGCAGAGGAGGCAGGACAAAACAGGTGCCATCGTTCTCTGAAGATGAAGGTGTGGAACGGCCACCCCTCCTGACGCAAGAGCTGGCAGGCTGCAAGGAGAGTACAGCAAAAGTGCCTGGTGAGACTGCTGGCATGGCAGAAGCGCCAAATCAGCTATGCCAGGTTTGCTTCTGTTAACAAAACAGAATTTTACAGCACTTCATTAACACCAGCGCACACAAGCTCTCCATGGACAACCGCCATCCGTTAACTCCTACTCTTTGGCTTATGCACCTTGCTCTGAACCTGGACCAGCTAATGAATGCGCCACGAGCTTTGATAATGACAGTGCTCCAAGCGCTGTCTGACTACACTCCTGCATGCCACCTTGATTCCGACACTTGTAAACCAACTTGCTGAACTTCGGCGGGGCAGCGGCGACGGCGGCTTGTCTCTTACACTACAAGTGTGTGTGTTTGAAAGCCCTGTTTAGTAAAGAGAGCAAAACTATCCCTTGGGGTATTTGTTTGTGCTTGGCTTGGGAGAGGGATTATCCACAAATGCTCTTCATTTATAAGCTTTTTTAAAAAAAAAATTACCTCCCGTAATTCCCTTATCTTGTCTAATATCTCTATTTAATACGTCAAAAACAAAACTAAGCCGAAGTGGAGATGGTGGATCTTCTTGTCTTGTTTTTTTTTAATCTCATAAGATTTTGTTAACTCTAACATAATTAACAAATATGTTAATCTAAAATAATTAACAATTATTTGTACTTTCTGAGAAGAGTAAATCAACCTTACCCATTTCATAAAATTATCTCCAAAATTCCAGAACTCTAAACAAGGGAATCCCATTCAAATTGCCAAAGGACTTCTCTGCATCTAAAAATATCAATCTGGCTTATTTTAATTGAGGAGTTCCAAATACTCCAAAATATCCAAAACATTTTTAATATTGTCTCATAAATTGTCTTTTAGATAAAGACCCATGTTAATGAAGTGCTGTAAAATTATCTTTTACCTTTCAGCCAAAATCCTGGTAAACAATTTATAGTCGTTATTTGATGAAGATATTGGTTGATAATTTCTTGTTAAAGTCATATCTTATTCTTCTTTAGATATTACAGATAGTCCTTGACTTACGACCAGTTGCTTAGTGACCATTTGAAGTTCCACCGGACCCCCTCCAAAAGCCACTGACCATCTGGTCTTGAAGTTACAGGCGCTGCAGCATCCCACAGCTGTTCCCCTGACAACTGACCGCACTTATCTCCCCTCATCCCTCCATTAGGCCCTCAAAGGCCTTGGGCCCGCTTCCCACCCCATCAGGCCTCACGCCTTTCTCATTTACCTTTGGAAGGTCTCCAGAGCTTGGATTAGGAAGCACACCAAGCTGCTTCATTGCTGGGCCATGCGGGGCAATTCCAAAAGCAGCTGCCATTTTCCAAGCCCTCGGCATTGAACTGTGTCACTCAGAAAATGGCAGCCACTTCAGGGATTGTGCCACACAGACCAGCAATGCGGCAGCTTGCGATGCTTCCTTAATGCGAACTCTGCAGCACTCCACAGCTTTTCACAGCACTCTGCAGTGCTGCGCAGACTATGTTAGGGAAGCAGAACGGACCTCTTTGTCCCTGAGCTGTGCAGATATACCTTGGAAGCAGTTGCCATTTTGGAGCAGCCACAATTCCATAAGTCTGGAGCTCCGGAGATCTTCCAAAGGTAACTGCGCGATGAGTGATGGGGTGGGAAGCAGGACCAAGGACTGTGGGATCCTGGTGGGTGGGGAAGGAGGCTCAAGGGCCGGAAGCAGATCATGGGCTCCGGGGGTAGGGAGTAGGGGTAGGGGAGGCCTTGAGAGGCCCAGAGTCTGCACTAGGCCTCCCAGGGCCTCCTCCAGCCCATGCTTTTGTTAATGACCCATGTGGGGCAGGAAGAAGAGTATGGATATTTCAGGGGATGGGAGGCCTTGGAAGGTCCAGACTAGGCAGGTCTAGGCCTGTGCTAGGCCTCCTTGGGCCTCCTCCACCCCTGAGGCATCCCACGCTCTGCTTAACAACCTATATGGTCATGCAATGATTGCATTCAGCGAGAGCAGGGGTGGGGGGTCATTAAGTAAGTAAAATCCAAAGGTGTTTAAGAAAGTGAGGCTTTTGTTGGTCAAATGTCCATAAAGGCTGCACAATAGTTAAGAGCTTGTTGTAAATCTCTTGGCTCCCACACCACTGACCTTGTAACTGACCTCAAGAAACTCAGTTTCTGTGGTCTCCTCACAATCCCAGGATCTTTTCTCTGCAAAGATTTTTGCTAGAAATTGGTTCATGACTGGCTATTCCACCACACTGCTGTCCCCATTCTCAAAGCTGCTCACAAGGCCATGTAACCAGCCATCAATCCTCATCTGGAAGCCCCAGTTCTCACATTTATATGTCTGTCATGTGTTTTATATACAGCTTTTTTGGTGTGTGGTCAGAATGCAGCTGCAGAATGTCATTTCATTGTTCTTGATTGGGACATCTGACTATACATGTGCCAAACCACTGCTGAAGCAATTGTGTGGGCTGCAAGGAATCAATATTGAGCCAGGTTCAAGGGTTTGCTGTCAACACATGAGACCCACCAAATATTAGCAGAGGATTTTTGAGAATACCATGGATGGCAAAAACAACAACAACAACAGGTCATCAAATCAACCCAGAGGTTTCACTCAAGGCACAAATGACTCGGCTCAAATTATCCTACACATTATTTCCAGGTCTCTCTAGAAAAGGCTCTAATGCTGAGAAAGATTTAAGGAAAGAGAAGAAGATGACCAGCAACAAGGTATATAGATTCAATTACTGTGGTGATAATTATACTATTGGGAGATTTGAAACAATTGATTAGTAACAGATCTTTATAGGGAAAATCTACCAATGTGGTCACCAATAATTTGATGGCACATAATCATTTTGTGGTTATTTACATAAATATTTTTTTCTGAGGTGTATCTACTCTTTGTAAAATTTAGGAGATGCCTCCCATCACATGTTTTAGGGTTCTGCTGAGAACTCTCTTCAACCAGGATTTTCCAGTATGAATTTTACTGGGAAATAATTGTTTAGTTTGTTTACATTAAACAAACTATTAGTAGTTTAGCAGTTTAATAGTTCTACTATAAAGTACTCTAAAATATATAAAGTGGCATAAAGATATCTTAGGTAAAACCAGACACAGGAAAACATGGCTTATTGTATGTGAACTCTGCCAAACTATGATTTAAGCTCTATGGTTTTCTGTTCTTTCAGGATTTGGTCCACCTATTGCAGCTGGCTCATATTAAAAAACAGACATTCTGTTTTCTGTTAAGCAGCAGAAGCAACGCCTTCCTTGAAATCATGGTTCCTTTAGTAGTTGAACAATTAAAATTCAACTGTTGTAGTTTTCATTAATGCAGATGTGATGACAGCAGAAAAATCACCTCCCACACATTTCTCCAGTCATATACCTGTGCTTCTTTTCATTATGTAAAAGAACATAATAAACAGAGCTACATTGGATCAGACTGAAGGCCTCTCTTGTCCAGCATTGTGTTTGACAAGTGTCAACCAGATGTCCTGGGAATCTTGCAAGCATGAAGCCAAGAGGACCCTAGTACTTGTGTTCTCCAGAGACATTCTGACATTACTGGTCCTAGATAGTCTATATTCCAAGGACTCATCTAATCCTTTTCTTAAAACTGCTGGCAATCGTCACTTGAAATAAAAAATTCTGCAAACCAGCTGTGCAATGAAGCACTACTATTGCAGCAGTCATACGGATTAAAGAATGAAAATAATCGGCTTGAGTGAAATTACAGCTTTCTGGAAGGGGAAGTAAAAGAGGCCAGTGTATGTGTGTATGTGCATCTGTTTTATTTATTCCCAGTTTGAAGCTTCATTTAGGATGGAGGGCAGAATGGGAACTTATGCTCTAGAAATGTGTTTCTCAAACTTGGCATCTTTAAGATCTGTGGTCTTGAACTCCCGGAGTCCATGGGGTATATGTCTAAGGCTTATTTTTATTTGTAGGATTTATATTCTGCCTCTGTTTGCATAGGATTGTATTGTAAGGCTTAAATCTAATTTCATTAGATTTCATATATTGTGTGCCTAGGTTTGTACAACACACTAAAATCAGCTGCAAGCCACATGGATGGATTCATCCTGGGCTGAGGATGAACTCAGCCTTATTCATCCCATTTAAAAAGTAATTGGTTCCATCTGAGTTTGGCTTGCTTGCATGTATTTTAGTGTGTGCATGTCACATATTTCCAAACAGAAAACAAGGGAGAGTAAAGCTCTAGACTCAGAGCTTCTTCTCATGGCCCAGTTAATGTGTGCATTCTTCCAGCCCTTGAATCAGCAGAAAAGTATGCTGGCATATATTGTCCTGACAGTCAGAATTACACTTACAAATGGTCCTTTCATGGAACTTTGTATGTGCCTTCAAGTCAGTGTTGATTCCTTGCAACTGTCTGGACAAGTCCCTGAAGTTTGTTTGGCAAGGCTTTTCAGAAGTGGTTTGTCATTGCCTTCTTCCTAGGGTTGAAGGATCACCCAGTTGGCTTTGCACCTAAAGTAGAACTAGAAGTCACTGTCTGCTGGTTTCTAGCCTGGTGCCTTTATCACTTCTCCAAGTTGCAGGACAATTTAAGGTAAATTGCTGGTAAATTCTCCTGGCTTTTTTTCATGTTTGTCTATTACCACCATAAAATGAGAAAAAACACCACCAGTCTTTCTCCTTAACATGTGGCAAAGCAGATTTAGACAAGTGTGTGAAGAAAGTGCCTTGGATGGAAGTTTTAGCCCCTTTCAAGTGGCCTGAGAGACATCACTGTATGGGAGTGCTCTGTCACTTAGAAATTTCTGAGCATGGATCTACCAGTCTTCTGGAAGAACAAGATGCTTGTATCCAAAAACAGCCTGGCTGACAGGTTGGGGTGGAGGAGAGCTGCAAAAAGAATTTGCACAGTGCATCTTGAGAGCTTTTCCTACTTCAACTAATAGGTCAATCTGTGGCTGCT
>JANHZU010005324.1:16574-35343 GCA_032468055.1 Acrochordus granulatus | reverse complement strand
AAGTTCTATACCAAACAATGCAAAAACTTGTGAACTTATATTAAGTTTATTCCTTTCTTCACCTATCCCTAATCGTGGTACAATGTTTTTCTGCCACATCCCAATAATAATGATGATACATCTCATCCTTAGACCCATTTTCCTTCTTTAACTGACAACACCCAACAACAGCTGCAAGGTATCTAAAAGCTGTTACACTTCCCCAATCATTGCACTGGATGTGACATCAGCTCAGAAATGGTAAGTTCAGAGAGGTTCTTTTATTGGTCAATTCAGGCTGATGTAAGCATGTTCTCTCCCTTCTGACTTCCAGCTAGTCTTTCTGTTGTCACTCTACTGCCATCCCCCTAAACAGCATGATACAGTGATATGTAAAATGTAAAGAAAAGTGATTTTGGGGATTTGAAATCCCATAACAATATCATCATGATGAAATAGTGTAGCAATGCAACAGCGTAAAAGGAAATAATGGATAAAAGTACAATGGGATGAAATGGTAGAATACTGAAATAAAGGATACCCTGTCAGAACACAGAAGAATGTAGAAATCAACATTTTTTTGCCTATGAAAAGTGATAGTACCACTCAATGCTGCAGTGGTCAGATTACACCAGGAATACTGTGCTCAGTTCAGGTTGCCACAATACAAAAAGGATGCTGAAGAACCTGGAAGAGTGCAAAGAACATCAAAGATGGAAAGGGGCTTGGAGGCTAAATTGTACAAAGAGCTGTTAAAAGAACTTGGTATGTTTAGTTTAAAGAAGAGAAGGCTAAGGGGAGACATGATAGCAGTCTTTTGATATGTGAAGGGATATCACAAGGAGGAGGGAGTAGATTTTGAGTCCACTCATAAAGTTGCCAAGTTTGAAAAATACTGGCCTAGATTCTGTGATGGATAGAATTAATCAATTTGGCTGCAGGGCCATAATTAACAGATATTTTCCCCACTGGCTCGCTTGACCATAGTGTATTGAATAAACCACAATTGATACATTCAGACAGACCATAGCACTTGTCTGGAATACTTTTATATCTGTCGTGTCTTTTCTTTAGTTCAGACTGATGATCTCTATAACTGACACACAATCTCTGGAAAAGATGTACACGATTTAAGGCATTTCCAAGAGCTGCTCCATGCATATCTGCATAGTTTTGAATTACATTTTGCCCTTCAAATCTGTATCCTGCACTGTCCTAACATATTATTCCAGAGGAGGAGTTTTTTCCAACTCTTGTGGATATTTAATTTCAGAGCAAACTCAACTTTATAAAAAGCTTTCCTCAACCTAGTCAATTTTATCTCAGGATCAAAGGCTCAAGTGATTGAAAGCTTTGTTATATAAAATTTGATGCCAGGAAGAAAGGATCTAATCTGTATCCCCTTTCAACAGTGCAATTTTTAAGGTGATGAAACTGTTTTGGGGAACAGTGTTTCAATACATGACCTACAATTTGAGATGCCCCAAACTAATCTTAGATTGTTACCATCTTAATAAGAATGAAGACTATTACTGAGGACATGTCCAGCAGGTAACATTTCACTCAGGGCCCACAGCTTCCTATTGCATTGGCTTCTCTTTGTTACTAATGACTTCTGGGATAGTTTTTGACTAAAAGTTCTTTTTGTCCCTGCTGTTGTTGGCTATTAAGCTGAGAGTCTGATTCATTTTATATGCTCTCTTGATATTTATGGAGGAAACCAGGACTGAACTATGTGTGAAGAGGGGGATCAGCCTTGAGTCATTATGCATGATCAAGCAAAGGAGGAGCAACCCTTAGGAGGATTGCTAGAGATAATCCAAGGTCAGGAGTTTTGGCATTCAGAAGAATAAATTCTTGTAAGTATATACAGCCATTAAAGCAGTAGATTAGAAATATTTTTGTTTGGCTTATTTCCTTTCATCCCAACATTAATTTCGCCTTCTCACCAAAAAAAAGGGAGGAGAAGAAAGGAAGAGTTATTTTGTTTTGCTTTTGTTGAGAGGTATGCAGGAATTGGAGCATGGCTTCTAACTTTCAACAAGCAGGGTGTGGTGGCAGACCAGTCAATATTAGAAGCTGTTCTACACAGGCAGGATGGAGTGTAGAATGAGGTTCAGAATTTGTCTGCTACTGTACTGCAGTTAGTGCAACAGAAGCAGGCCACACTGCGGGTAGCAGCACAACTGAATCCACTTGTTCCAGTTCCCATGCCAGGCCAAGTTTTGCAGATAGTAATTCAGATAAGCCATGATGTCTGCCTGAGGTTTTCTGGTGAAGCAGAGAAGATGAGGATATTTGGTCATTGTGAGAATTTCCAACTTACCAGCCTAGAGTTTCTCTCATTTTGAGCCTTCTAACAGCATCAGCTACACAATGGGCCCTGCCTATCATTGAGAACAATTATCCCATAATGGATAATTTCCAGAATTTTATGGGCAGCTTCAGAAACTATTTCAGGGATCTCATAAGAGAAGTTACAGCCACCTGCTGCATACATCAGCTCAGCCAAGGCTGTAGGAGGGTCAGAGACTACAAAGCTGGTTGCTGCTGACTAGGCTGGAATGAGCCAGAATTAATCACAGAGCTCAGCGGGGTTGAATGATCAGATTGGAATTGAATTGATCAGGTAGGGGGTCCCACAGACTCTGGATCAGATGTACCAGCTCTGTATAGTCATTGATTCTCACCAAGAAGAAATACAAAGCACTTTTGGTCAAAAAAGTCTTCAAGTGTCTTTGTCTAGCCAGGCTTATTTCCCTCCTCTGAAATGAGCCAAGGGGAGAGGAGCCCATGCAAACTGGATTATCAGAAGATCTCCAGCATCTGCAGATGCATAGAGATTTAGAGCTTTGCTTTTACTGCAGTGCCTCAGGGCATATGATGAGAGGTTGCCCAGCAAGAGACCACAAGGGAGGGGCTGCAGCCCCCAAAAGTAAAACCAGAGACAAACACCAGGCTCAGAGAATGATGAGCCAGGGAAGCAGCCACAGCCCCCTCCTCAGAGCAGAACTCAGCATCAGGCAACTAAAGATACTTTGTTAACAGTTCCTGTAACACTGGTCATTCCCCACAGAGGAAAGGAGAGCTTTGATTTGGGAGCAACTATAAACTTCATAGATTGCTCCACAGTCAAGTCCTTCTAGATCCCTTCAGTGACCTTATCTTATCTAGTTCAGCTGCAGATGATTGATGGTCAACCTTTGAAAGCAGGCTAAATTACATATTCCACAGATCCCTTGGAAGCAATCATAGCTCAGCAGAACCAAGTGTTAAGCTTTTATGTCACAGAAAATCTTCATTTCCTTATTGTCCTGGGGGCAGAATGCCTGAAGCAGCATAAGCTAATGATAGACTGGGGCTCAGAAAGTGTGTATTTCCCCCTTCAGGGCAACTGGTTGCAAGGAGCCATCCAAGAGAGCCAAGTTCCACAACCCTTTCAGAGCCCCAGTGAGGCAACTATCCAACTACCAGAAAAATATGCAGACTTCGCTGATTTTTTTTCCCCCAGCAAGAGGCTTCAACTCTTCCCCCTCACAGGGAGATAGACTGTACAATAGATTTACTTCCAGGGGCCAAGATTCCCACTGTAAGACAACAGTCCATGTTTGTCAAAGAGCTAACTATTTTAAAACAATATCTGGACTCAAATTTGGAGGAGAGCTTTATCTCATGTTCTAAGTCCCCAGCTTCAGCTCCCACATTCTTTGCACCCAAGAAGCAAAGTCCAGGCTCTTCAAGTCCAGGGGCTGAACCACTCATCCACATGGTTCACAACTACAAAGCCCTCAACTCAATGACAGTGAGAGACCACTATCCACTGTCTCTTATATCAGATCTGCTGGATAGATTGCAGAAATAGATTGCATTTTCACCAAGTTAGGCCTTCACAATGCTGATCATCTCATCAGAATCAAGGAGAGCCATGAGTATCTGACAGCTTTTGATACAAGTTTCAGCAAATTCAAATATAAAGTCATCCCTTTTAGCCTCATGAACATGGGGGCAGTGTTTTCCAGGTTCCTGAACCAGGTTTTTGCTGATTTACTTGAGAAGTTTGTAGTGATTTATCTGGATGACATTTTGGTCTATTTTGAAGATGAGGCTCAACATCACCACTGGTAGTAGTGGATTTATTTACTAAGATGGCTCATTTTATTCTTTGTCAGGGTCAGCCCACTGCCGAGGAAACTGCTCAGTTGTTTTGGACAATGTTTTTTTGCCATAGAGCAATGGTATTAAGACTAATTTCAGACCATGGGATACAATTCACTTCCAGATTCTGGAGAGCTCTCTTCTAAATGTGCAGGTCAGTTTGTCTTCTGCCCATCATCCTGCCACAAATAGTGAAGATGAAATGACCAATCAGTTGTTGCAACAGTATTTAAAATGCTCCTGTATCTATGCCCAGGAAAATTGGCCTTCCCTTCTACCACTAGCAGAGTTTTTTCATACAATAATGTATTGCATAAGTCCATCAATATGACCCCCTTTTAAGCTTTGCATGGAGTTCACCCAAGAATGTTACCAGACAACCCCAGAGATGACAGTAGTATTCTGGGGATAGTAGATTTTTTGCAAAAGCAAATAGCTACACAAAGCCTGCTAAGGCAGTAGCTGGAGCTAGCTAAGTGATCTTACAAACAGACTGCAAATGCCTATCAACAAGAGGGACTTCCAGTACAGAGAGGGGACATGATCTGTCTCTCTACTAAGTTTCTGGACTCTACCAGGCCATACAAGAAATTAGATTCATGTTTTGTGGGTACATTCAAGGTAATTCAACAAATCAACCTTGTAGAACATTGTTTGCAGTTGCCTCCATCCATGAAAGTGCACCCAGTGCTCCATCACTCTCTCTTGTTGAAGGAGCCCGTCCCCTCAGTGACTTGCGCTGTTCCCATCTACCTCCCCCTCCAGTTGTTGTGGAAAAAGAACAAGAATTCAAAGTGGAAGAGATCCTAGATTCCAGGAGACAGGGAAGAGGCATCCAATATCTTATCCATTGGAAGGACTATCCAGAGTCTGCTTGCTCATGGGAAAATGCCAGCATGTCCATGCACCGCGCTTGGTACAGCATTTTCACCAGCATTTTCCCAACAAGCTTTGACCTTCACAGCTACCAGTCCCAGCTGTACTACTTCCTGAGGAATCTGTTGTTGAATAGGTTGAACTGCCTCCCATTTCCCCCAATGTAGGGCCAGCACTTACAAACTATGAGCAGACTTCCACACCAGGCCTAACTGAGCAGAGGGAGAGGGATGAACTGGCACTTAACCCTGAAGTTTTTTCACAGACAGAGCCATCTCCAGCAGTGAGATACCAACTGCCCCTCCAAGTGCAGCAGGAACGGGGAGAGACTTTCGATTCTGAGCAGCCTTCAACCTCAGGTCTTGCTGGATTGAAAAGGAGGGGGGAATGGGAGAAGATTAATCCTATGCTTCCCTTGCAGCTTAATACACCAGCTGAGCCAACGGAGGCTCTCGACATGGAGGAAGAACATTCTTTCAGATTATTTCCCTCATCTTCCCACGTCTATTGAGCTTCTGATTCCAAAGAAACCATGCAGGCCAAGGGGGCCACAGCTGACCCCTCCATGAAAAAGGAGCTTGTAATGAAGAGGGGGTTATGTGGGGGAAGCTAGGACTGAACCATGTGTAAAAAGCGGGATCAGCCTTGAGTCATTGTGCATGATCAAGCAAAGGAGGCACAACACCTGGGAGGGTCATTAGATATAACCCAAGGTCAGGAGTTTTGGCACTCAGAAGGATAAATTCTTGTAAGCATATACAACCATTAAAGCAATGGATTAGAATTATTTTCATTTGTCTCATTTCCTTTCATCCCAACAATATTTCACAAAGAGGGTATTTACCCTGTGAATGCCTGTGGAGGATGAGAAGCAGTACTGAGCTTGTTCTTATTTACACCTTCTGTTATAGTCTTCTTTGCCAGAGTAGCAGAAGAACACTTCCAAGCACATTTTCATGTTGCAGTCAGGAATTCAGACCCTGGAGTCAAACTTGCCTCATCATGAGACAGATCCAGGCTGTTTTTTTTGGCAGTAGCACAGATATGGTTTATTCTTCAAAATGGAGTTGCAAATATCCAGTCTAGCCTGCAACCTTAAGATTTCTTAGTGATCTCCTATCTAATCAGATTTGACCCACCTAAGCTTTTTAAGATCAATTGATGTTATCTAAGTGCTGCTAACAAGCTAGTCAAAAGGGGGTTATAATTTACTTGTTTATGTTTATTTATACCTGCCTTTAATATTTTTATAAATAACTCCAGGTGGCGAACGTATCTTATATTTCTTCCTCCTCCTATTTTCCCACAACAACTGTGAGGTGAGTTGGGCTGAGAGAGAATGACTAACCCAAGGTCACCCAGTTGCCTTTCATGCCTAAGGCAGGTTTAGAATTCATGGTCTCCTGCTTTCTAATCTGGTGCCTTATCCACTAGACTAACTGGCATCTTTCATGGGATTATACTGCTAACTGACTCCTGAAAATTGCCAGTAGTATTAATTAAAAAAATACTTTTGACATTTAGCTTCAATATCTTTTCTCTCTTCCTTTTATGCAGGAAGAGAAAATAATGGATGGGTCATTTCATAACTGACCTCTGCCTTTTTGTACAGTATCTGGTATTCACCTTCATTTTATCTCCATTTCTTAGCAAAGAATAATGATAATAGCTGCAAGGATTCTGGGAATCTGTAATTCCTGTACCAAGAAACACAACAAAAAGTCAAGTAGGGAACCAGCCAAATTGGAAGAGAAGTTATCTGGCTGTTTAAAGGCGTTTCCACTTGGAGCCAGTTAAGGCAATTTGTTTTTTATTGATACACTCTGTTCCAAAGAATTCAAAGACTGGTTTGCCCTTCTTATCACTGTGTCTGAAATAATTAATATTTATTTCAGTCATTTAGATTTATGTCAAAATAAAGTGCACTTCAGAAAAAGAATGGCAAACCCATTTTTTTCCAGAGAAATGACAGCAATGCGTTAAATGACTCAGAGCATCACAATGTAAACAATCCTAAATAGTCAGCAGAAAACGTTTCTTTCAACCATGCTCTGTAAGTAGAAACATCAAGTCCCTATCTTTTTAGTATTCTACAAGTGAAAACATTATCGGGAGAAAAGGGAGCAGGCAGAAATGTAGACTGGAAAAGGAAAGAAAGTAAAGAGTGAAGCTGTCCAGATGCTTGAGAGGTTTTATCTTTAACAGAAAGATAGCAAGTTGATAAGCAGATAATAAGGTTACAAAAAGAAGCAGCTAATTCCCACACAGAAAAAAACAAATGAAGAAAAGAGTGTGGAGTACTTAAGGAGAAGAGGAAGAGAAACATACTTAAAGCTACTCCCACCTGCCAAACTCTGGCACCGAAAAGCAATGCTGCTTTAAAATGGAAACATGGCAGTTCTTGCCTCTGATTATTTTTCCAGGCAGAGTGACATGTTGAAATACAGTTAGGTGGAGAAACTGAGATTAGTATTAGCAAGACATCACATCTTAAAGTTCTTGTTGACTCTCCTCCAATTATATATTCAATATCCAGAGCAGCTAGAGAGGGAGTCCATTTTAAGCTGTACTATCACCATAAAATTAAGAAAAGCTCCCTGCATACACATTCTAGTTTATTGGTTATTTAATGTTGTTCATGCCAAAATCATTATATTTCTAAGTGAAGATGAACAAGACTGCAGTACAATTTTACTGACTTTACATAGATTTACACTGATCACTTTTGGGCAAACAGAGGCTTCTGGACTTTCGTGATAGAGAGCCTTGCTCATTTCTATCATACAATATGATCCATTATCAGCAAGCCATTTCATACATTAAATGACATCAGGCCTGAATAAAATTGAACTTAAGATCTGATTTTTCATACATCTCTTGCAGAAAACCAGATATAGCAGCTCTTGCTAGAATTACAGTAAAAAACAAACAACATTGTTTTATGCTACTGAAACTTTTAAGAATATCAATTATTTAAAAATATTACTGCATATCTTGGACTGCTGTTGATTTTTTCTTTGTATCCAATAAAAACATCCTCAATGAAACATATACAGTAGTACTTTTAAATAGCTATTTTTAGATAAGTGAATTAAAAAAACATCTTCAAAGAAAAAACATTTTTCTACCTGAATGCAAAGATGAATCTTGTTTCTTTTTTTTCAAAATGTTTGTTTATTCCAATGAAAATCCAAATCTAATTTAAATTAGTATGATTAGCCAAGTTTCTTTAATTGGATGAAAGCAATTAGGAGCAAAGGGTCAGGTTTAGTCAGTTTAGCAGTTCTAGCTAACAGCTATATTGATGCTATAAGTCACAAGAATTTCTCCAACTGCTTGCTGAACACTTGCATTCCCGAGATGAAGCTAGCGGTCCTCATGACTTTTGGAGTTTGTGCATGCATAGTGACTCAAGGCTGATCCCCCTTTTAATCACTGGCTCTGCCCATCCTTCTCCCACAAAAGCTTTGCTGATATCTTGAATTTCATACCATTTACAGTATAGATTAATTGTAGCAACTGTACTTCTTGGAATGCTTTTTGGAATTTTTTAAAAATATTTTTAGACTTTTAAAAAAGCAATGTCATTATGCCACTAGAGGAAATGCATATTCCTGGTCATCAGCAACTGATTTTGAAAAGGATTACTGCAAGGAAGTAGAGAAGCAGTTATCCAAGAAAAGCTCTAAAACTTGTTCACTATTCTCCTAAAACAAATGCCTTCCTCCAGCTTTGATTGCAAGCTGATAATGGAAATGGGCCATTCAGATTTAATTCAGGAATCTCCAGCTGCTGACCCTATAATATGCATTTGTCCATTAAAAAAGGCTACTTAATAACTTGGATCTGAGCAGGGACATTTGCCTAGGAATGAGTTAGCATAACAAAGTTTCAAAATTATCATAGATGCACATCTGTTAGACAGAAATTCAAAGTAAAATACAGAATGTGCTTGTTGGATTAGAAAGAAAAATTGTCTTGTTTTTTCAACAACCAACTGCTGGTCTCCCCTTAACTGATTTAGCCACAGGTGCTTTCTGACTGAATACTTATTATGACAGAGAAGAAAATATTTACTTACTGGTTTATAGCATACATTAAGAGCAATATTTGTTCAATATTCTTCAATTCAAAGCAGCTCATAAAGTCATAAAACAGTGGCAATAAAATAAGATATCAAACAGTGGAACCCTAAAAACAATTCAGAACCATTTAAAACATAATCCAACAGTTAAAACCAGCTCAGAAACAGTCAAATGCATTGCCAGGATAAATGTGCAAATAAGAAGGGAAAGGTATTAAATGTCCTGCCAAAATAACATCACATGGTGCCAGGCAATCACCCTTCTAACTGCAGAAGACTTGGAAGATTCAGAGAAAGACCTTAAATGACAAAAGTAGAATGTGGCCAGATTCTTGCAGGAGAAATCATACAACAATCAGGCCTTAGCCTTTTAACTAGAGGACATATAGCACTTTTATTTGTGCTCTCAAATGAACCAATAAAGCAATTTTATATAGTCAGGAGATGTCAGCAGCTGAATTGGAAACTTCATGAAATGGAAACTTTGCCAGTGCATGCAACAATATACTGTAGGTTTGTTAATCTTTTATTTAATCCAGTTTTATTCTTTCTAGGCATTTGTATGATTCTTCAAAAATCATACAAATATACATATGATAAAAAACGAATACAAAATAGCTACCAAGTACAACATAACTTTTTCTTACAAAAGATGCAAATTATCCTCAAAAAGATCTTACTGTGATGCCAAAAAGAAATGCAGATTCAGCCTCTAAATCCAGGGGTTTTTTAGTCTATGTCTCTATGGAATGTGTATGGTCCTTGGCTAATTTTTTTTCAGAGCAAGTGCTTGAATCAAGGATAGGAGATTAGAGAGGATTTAGCAGAGTTTTTTTTTTTAAACATTATGTTCAGGTGCTGCCAAGGGGATTAAGGCAAATAAAAAAGGAGCCTCAAATTTTCAGTGAAAGCTGTGGTGCACAACTGCAGAGAGCCATCTGGTTTTGAAACACAAACCTGAAAAAGGAAGGGCTGGATGAAAAAAATTAGAAGGTGGCACTTTTCAGGGTTGGAGCAGAGCCAGTGTGGTCATGGTAGCCAAAAATTAGAAGATAGTGCCTTTTACTAATACATTTATGAAAGAGCATGACTTTTGTGAAATACCACTGACTTCATCAGATGCTAAAGTGGTGTAGGATTAAAACTGGGATGGGAGGGGGAGAAGGAGAAGAAGGCAGGATACTATAGTTACACAAATGCACGTGCTATAGATTACTAGTACTTTATTGATAAACCAACTCCATTATGCTTATTAAGGCCTTTTGAGAGTGCAATTTTTGAAATTTGAGGTTGAAATGTTCTGTTAGTATTTCGTCCTTGACCTCTAATGTCAAACTTGTGTCAATTAATTCTTTTCTATAAAGCCTGACCTGTTTGTCCTACATAGAACCCAGAAAGGCATTTTCTGTGGGAAAATGGTGGCCTATATGGTGGCAGATGGTGGCCTATATCTCACTAGTGGAAAAACATGTGTTGATATCTCTAATCCTGTATATGAAGATTGCAAGAGACACTGCAGATTCTTGCATACAGAACACTTACAGATCATGATGCTTCCAGCTTCCATCCAGAAACATCACCAAATAACAGAACTGTGTTTGTTCTGACCCATTTGACAAAGATGTTGAACTGATGGAATTAAACCAATAATATTAATTAATGAAGAATGGGGCATTAGGTCTATCCTTGTCACATACAATGGAATACCTACTAGGAAACCTCTTTTCCTAGTAAGAAAAAGGCCTTGTTATCCACATAGCGAAGTCATCAGATGATCTTGACTCTAAATTGTCTTGACTCATCCTTAGTTGCCCTGGCATAGTCTTTATATGCCTTCTCAGAATACATTCCATGGATTAATAGGAAAGCATTACTGTATGAAAATGTCAGTAAATGTTCCTCTGCTCCATAAAAGGCTTATTTCAATGTACAACTCCTTTCGAATCTTTGTATTCAGTATATTCTCTCAACATTGATTATTTCTGCTCTCATTCTATGCCAGAGTAAGCAGACATAGTTTATTCTGACTTCCCTGTTTTCTGAGTTCATGATATGCCTCTGGTCTTTTTCCAGAATGAAACTAGCAAAAGATTGTTAATTAACTGTAACTTTGCCATTCAAATGAGGGGCTTTATTCATAAAAAAAAATGAGCTCCTGCAATATCAAGAAGAAGAAAGGGTCTTCTGTTTTAGTTGAGCAACTGGCTTGGGAGTCATCAGGAAAAATAACAAAATGAATGAGGATGTTAGGAAAATCCTTTATATAAGAAGATAAAAAGCAGATTTAGTTTTCGTATGTAACAGTAATAGATTATTTTGTAGTTAGATTTGGTGGTAACTCATTTTTTGCTGTTATTCAAGTTATACAATCTCTTTAATTAATTCTATTTCCTATTTTAAAACTTAGTTGGAACAGTATTCCCTGATCTCTCCTGCTACCTTTTACAATTTGGCAAGTGTATCTGCAAAAACACGTGGTAGATTATTAGTGGACAATTATCTTTTGAGGACAATTTATCTCCTCCTCCTTATCCTCATCAATGTTACCAGAAATAGCCCACCCTATTTACATCTGCTAGCAATGTCCACATTACTCCATTAATTTACTCTTCCTGTTTGATTTTAACTTTTCCACCATTAATAGTCATCATTATACTTAAGTATACTCAATCCTTATACCATTTTTGGGGATTTCTCATTCTTCATGTTTTTCTTCTAAAATGCTGTATATCCATATGTATATATACCTCTACAGACCTAGAGAATCTTATTGGCTTTGAATACTACTCTGTAATGTATGATATTTATCATTGTTCAGTCACCCAATGGACCATAGCATGCCAAGTCCCCCTGTTCTCCACTGTCTCCCGGAGTTTGCTCAAATTCATGTTCATTGTATCAATGATGTTGTCTAATTATCTCATCCTCTGCTGTTCCCTTCTCCTTTTGTTTTCAGTCTTTCCCAGCATCACAGTCTTTTCCAATGAGTCCTCTCTTCGCAATAGGTGGCCAGAGTATTTCAGCTTCAGTATCTGTCCTTACAACGAAGAGTTAGTGTTGATTTCCTTTACTGGTTTGACTGCCAGTAAACCTTTGGACTGGTTTGATCTCCTTGCAGTCCAAAAGACTCTCAAGGATCTTCTCCAGCACCACAATTCAAAGGCATCAATTCTTTGGTGCTCAGCCATTTGTATGGTCCAACTCTCACAGCCATACATCTGTGGAATACATACTGGGAAAACCATAGTTTTGACTATGTGGACCTTTGTTGGCAAGGCAATGTCTCTGCTTCTTAATATGCTGTCTAGAAGGTGAAATCTGTCAGTGCTTCCATTTCTTCCCTTTCTATTTGCCAGGAAGTGATGGGACTGGATGCCATGATCTTAGTTTTTTTAATGCTGAGTTTCAAGCTACATTTGCAATCTTCTCTTTCATCCTCATCATGAAGCTCTTTAGTTCCTCTTCATTTTCTGCCATTAAAGTGGTATTGTCTGCATATCTAGGTTGCCGATATTTCTCCTGGCGATCTAAATTCTGGCTTGTGATTTACCCAGTCTGACTTTTTACATAATATACTCTGCATGTAATTTAAATAAGCAGGGTGACAATATACAGCCTTGTTGTACTCCTTTCCCAATATTTAACCAATCTGTTGTTCCATGTCTGTTGTTTCTTGACCCACATAGAGGTTTCTCAAGAGACAGGTAAGGTGATCTAGTACTCCCATCTCTTTAAGAATTTGCCACAGTTTGTCACGATCCACACAGTCAAAGGCTTTAGTATAGTCAATGGAGCAGAAATACATAGATCTTATGTTCCAGGTTCCTATGCAATATTGTTTTTCATAGCATTGGACTTTCCTTTTACCACCAGACACATTCACAGATGAGCATCCTTTCAGCTTTGGCCCAGCCACTTCACTCTTTCTGGAACTACTTGTAATTGCCCTTTGCTCTATTACACACCTTCTAACCTGGGAGAGTTCATCTTCTGGTGTCATATCTTTTAGCCTTTTGCCACTGTCCATGGGATTTTTTTTGCCATTTCCTTCTCCAGTGGATCATGCTTTGTCAGAACCATTCACTATGACCTGTATATCTTGGGTGGCCCTGCACGGCATAACTCATGGCTTCATTGTTACGGAAGCCCCTTCGCCATGACAAGGCAGTGATCCATAAAGGGGATGATATTTCTACTTTGGTTATATAAGCCATAAGACTCTTCTTTGAACTTCTGTGTCACTTGAAATTTAATAAATAAATAAATACCCTAAAACTCAGGGAACTTTAAAAAGAAAGAGTCATTATCATTTTCAGCTCTGAGATAAGAATAACTATTGAGGAAGCCAAGAATTTTTGATGAAGTGTGCAGAATACCCAAATGATATGAACAGCCCTAGAGTGACAGAACTGAATTAAGCAATGGGCAGAAGAATGAGTGTGGAATCAGTATAACACTGACAGATGACTCAAGAAATCACAATGGTGACATTTTGTACTTATGAAGTAAATTACATATACAGAGGGTGTTTAGTCTTTTCTGTCCTGCTGAAAATAATCAAGATGAAACTCTTCTGGATCTGGGCATGATTTTCATCTTATTAAATACATCCATTTGGCTCATCTTGATATTCTATCCCTGTGAGCAGAGAATCCTTTGTCTCAGAGATTGCCTGCCTAGAAACTTCTGAATAGGTTTTGTGCACTTGACTGACACAGGCACAGTAAATGCACAAATGCACAGAGAGATGTTGAAACAGTCCTTTCCAGTTTTAGCTGAACAGCCAACCCATATCTAGATAATGTCAGACAGGCTGCAATCCAAAGTTTGTAACAACAATAACAACATGGATAAAGGATTATATGGTAATGGCAAAGGTTTCCCTGCCAGTTGTGGCCAACTCTAGGGGGCGGTGCTCATCTTTATTTCATAGTTGGAGAGTTTGTCTAAAGATTAGATTTAGTTTGTCTAAAGATGTTTCCATGGTCATGTGGCTGGCATGACTATATGCCAAGGCACATGAAATGCTGTTACTTTCCAACTGAGGTGGTACCTATTTGTCTACTTGCATTTTGCATGCTTTTGAACTGCTAAGTTGGCAGGAGCTGGGGCAAGTAATGGGAGCTCACCCATTATGCAGTGGTGCTTGGGTCTCACAAGCTGCCATCTGTCTGGCTGACGAGCCCAGCATCTTAACCACATGGCCTCTGCACCCCCCTCCATGAATGAATTTTATGAATGGACAAATGCAAATCTTTGGTTTCTGTAAGTGTCAAGCAAGAAGTCAGGAGGAGATTCTTGACTTAAATTCCAAGCATTTTCTCTTTTTTTCATGAAATGAAACCATAAGCAATTGCCAGTTTGATTTAATGGACCTGGTGGAATGGAGCTCTTAAACCTATTTTCTTCATAAAAATCACCCCCTACTTGAATTGTTTTGCCCTGCATTTGATATTTCTTTTAAAAACCACCCAGAATAATCCATTGTGGGTGTGAGAGAAATGAGCAAAAATATCATTCTGTCTTCATTTGTTGCTGTCTCAGCAGGAAAGATTAGAGTGAAATAAACGTAAGAAGGTTGCTGCTATTTTATGTATAAAATAGGATCTGAAGATCTGAGCCAACTCATTTGATGATAGATAGAAATGATGTGTAACTTCAAGACTATTGCTTCACTTCAATATTTATAATTAAGGGTGACTGGAAACTTGCAAATTAATCAGAAGAGTAAAGGAAAATAAAATTAGGTAGTAAGAAAACCATTGTTGCAATTGTCTATGTATATTCTTATTAATCCAGGTCATGATTTGTAGCAAAATTGCAAAAAATGCAAACTTTCTTAAAAAGGCAACTGGACTTTTATTATTAAATGTAATTGGAAAACATTTTGTCTCCTATTCAGGAGACTTTTTCAGTTCCATGTGGAAATGAAAGGGGTGGTAAGAATATACAATTTATCAAAAAAAGGGGCAGAATTTGTTCCAATTGGTATCAGAACTGATTGCTGAGAATGCCACTGGCTGAAAATAATGAGCTGGCACTTCCCATGTATTTCAGCTCCTATATTTGTTCCCCATTGTTTTGGCTTAATCCTTTCTGTTATGTTGGAGGGAATGAGGAGACAAACTATAATGAAAAGAAGAAAAATGAGGAGGGGGGAGCCTGACATGACATAGGAATGGAAGCCTATATCTAGATTCATAAGCTGCTGGTTTTAAATCATGGATTGTTGATTAACCTCAGTTGGCTGAGTTCATATACCATGCTAAACCTAAAACAAATGCTACAATGTGTTTATCTAGTGAAAATAGTGAGATACAAATGGAGGAGAGCTGAGGTTGTTCAAGTTTGCTGAAATGAAATTTCTGTAATAAGAGTAATTTTCTTTTGAGGGATCTATGCAAGCTTGGCTTTTTCCTAGGATTTAAAAAGATAAAAATATTTGGGGGAGGAGAAAGAGGAAAGGAAAGAAAAACAATATAAATAATAAGAAATTAGAGGAGTGAATTTCTGATAACATATGAATCCACAAACTGACTATCTTTTGTTAAACTGCTTCCTGCATTACTTTTTCCAGACCAGCTTTTAAACATTTGTGGGAAGCTTTGTGTGGTAGGAAGAATCAGCTGCAGGGAGAGAACAGAAGCTCAGGGCCATCCTTTTTATTCAGTCTCATAGTCCTCAGCCAAGCAAAAGCCTGACTTACAGTGTAGAGCAGATTTGTGTGAATTTTGCCCTAGACACAGATTTTTCAGAATAGCTTTTTTTCATGTTGCTTTCTATGTGGAACATAATATTCAAGAGGACAGATGGATCTTATTATTTTGTGGGAGATGCTTTTCTATTCCTCTGATCAGAGACTCAGATTCAAAAATATTATGTGGGAGGGATCTTCCCCAGCAAATGAAAAAAGACATTTTCCAACATAGCAAGAGTCGTTCTTTGCTTAATCATAATTTCTTGATTAAGCCCCAAAAAGTTGGGTTCATACCAGAGCTGCTGTGTCTAAACCAAATAGATTGTATAATGGATTAGCACAATATTCAGACAATATTTCCCCATCCTTTGTTGCAATTTACCCATTAAAAATAATTCTAAATATCAAATGTTTTGCTCTCCTTTTCCATCATCCCTATACATAAATCCACTCCTATTGCATACTTCTTTCAGAGCAGGCACATTATTTATTTATTTAATTATATGCTGCTGAACTCAGAAATGACTCTCAGTGGCTCACAGTAAAATTTTGTGTTACATATTGATGGTTGTCATCTGATATAGCTGACATCTGTTACAGTTACAACAAATTAGAAAATTAGTTTGTATATGTGTATGACTGCAATTTTCAGTTAAACTCTGGTTACAATGGTCTCCACACACACATTTTTTAATGTTCGACATTTCAGTCCATTCCTGACAAGGTTTCTGAAAACCATGGAAATGATCCTAATCAAGTCTGCTGAGTTTCCCAACCCTGAACAAAACAACTGACACAATAGCAATTAGAGGCAATAAAATCATGGGTCCAGGAGATTGCAAATGAAAGGGGCATTTAAATGGACTGTGAAGAGAGAATGCTTGGGGCTGAATAAGGAAACCTATAGGTTAACTAATATATTAACACTGCACACACATACTGTATATAATATATGTACACATTATAAATAAGTATATTGGCTAAATATGTTAACTGAATTCTAATTGTTATGCTCACATGGGAATGGGCTCTTTGACCAGCTCTCTGGCATAAAGAGGAAATCATGTTTATCATATAGTTTTTTCTCTCACAAAATAACTTAATGATATAGCTGTAGATTGACTATAAATACTAGGTAACAGCCAGTGAAAAACATTAGTTTTTCTTTTCTCCAAAGGCATAATGCAGAGGCCAAAAAACGGCATCCTGCCTGAGTTAAATGAAGCAAAATTATAGATGTCTGGTGAATATAGGAAAATAAAAAAATCTTCCCTGTTTCTCCCCAGGGAATGTGAAATTTCAGCATGACATCTTAGAGTCAAAGAAGCAAGCAACCTTTGCGAGGGGCCAAAGGAGCTGGCCCATTATTGTTTGACTTGGCTTAGGTCCATCAGCAAAGTCAAGAATAGCATTGTTTATGCGCGGAAAACTTTATTTCTGAGCATTACTGTCCTGCTATTCACAACAACAATAAATTTGTAGGTATTTTCAGAGAGGCAAGTTACGAATGACACAGTAACAGATTTGAATTCAAGATCCAAGTCAGGTCACGATGATATGGAAAGAGATATGGATTTGTGCCAAGGGGAACAAGGATGGTCGCATCATCAGAGAATGTAAGGCAAAAGCCAAGGAGGTTGGCCTCAGAAGTTCCCCAGGACCTTAAAATGAATGATGTTATGTAAAAAACTGGACAAGGATCTTGCTTTTTCCCCCTTTGAACAAAAGTTATATACCTTTAGAAAAAAAAACCCACTGTTTTTAAAAAAATTCTCTACTTTGGAAAACAATATCCTCGGTTATTAGTAAGTTGTTAATACATTTCTAGTGTGTCATTAAACAAAACCCTCAAGCCAATAATAAATTGAGTTTACTAACATTGGTTAAGTTGTATTTGATGTGGCACTCAAAGATGTTATTTTTAATTTCTAAACTGAGATTGAGATATAGAGTTATCGGACACAGAACCACACAAACTCAGAGAACTCCCAGAGGTCTGTCTCTTTGGTGCCATGACGGGGGTTCAGATTTTTGCAACTCTATTGAGATATATTCTGACTCCTCTTGGGAGAAGCATTGAGCCATGCTGCAAAAGCATCCAAAGAGCCTTGTGGCATCTTTGAAAACTGACAGATGGAATGACATTTGATGAACTAGAGTCTACTTCATCTAATGCAATTACAATTGTGGAGAACTTCGGAGAAGTGCAAATAATACTTTGTGTGACAACTGCAATACTATATTGAATATTTTCTGGATTTATATTTGCTTTGTTTCATTATAAAGTATTCCTTGCTGTTGCTGTATAGATCTGCAAGGTGGGCTATTATTTTCAGGGTTGGGAGGCACTTTCAGAACACAGCCTATCAGTTAGCAAAATGCACAGAGAGAACTTGGTTGAGTACTGGCAGAGAAATGGTGGGAAGAGAAAGAGGTGAATCCTTTATTCATTAGCTCATTTCAACTGATCTAAGATATTGTACCTTTTAATTTCTAAACTGGAAAAAGATCAAGCTATGGATAGTGGAATGATTGTGTGCCAAAGGCTAAAGAGGTCCTGCGGTCCAGCTGCTGCTGGTGAATGCCAGATCAGTCAATCATAAAGTTCCCCTGATTTGTGACATCATTGAGGAGGAGCAGGCTGACCTAGCATGCATACTAAGACCTGGCTGGCTCCTGATGGAGGGGGGGGGGTAAGCCAGGTTTAAGTTTTGGCACCAGCCGAGACCCCAGGGCAGGGGAGGTGGGGTGTCAGTGGTCATCCGAGAGTCTCTTTCTGCCTCCAGAGGTCTTGCTCCGCAACTGTCTGGTTGGGAGACCCTGTTCTTAAGGCTTGGCTCACGGGATCATTTGGGACTGTTGCTACTGTACCAGCTTCCCTGCCGCACAGCATCCTCCCTGCCTGAGCTGGCCCAGGCCATCTGGGGGTTGGTAGTGGACTTCACCAGGCTGATTCTGGGAAGTTTCAATTTGCCCTC